>ML777185.1:2960680-3027023 GCA_009831015.1 Picea engelmannii
TTTTCCCTGGTTACTAATGCAAAACAACACTTTTCAACCAAACAAAGAAATGAAAGATTTTTAGTTTTATTTTTTTTGAATGCTCATGAAGCAAAAAGGAAAAATATCAACAAGTCAAAAACCAAGAAAAATTTATGGCCTAATTGCAGATCGCAAAGAATCACTTCAAGAAATCACACACTAGCAACTTAAAAAATGACTCTCACACTTGTCTAAAAACCCTAAAGAAAATTTTGATGAAAAACTTTTAAATGAAAAAAGAAAGTTATGGCTGAGATCAAACCTAAGCTACTGAATGCTAGGACAGAGATTCAAAAACCTGAGAGGTATTACTCTTGTCAAGGTAAAATATGATTGCCTCACCCTCAACAAAAACTATCCTTCACAAGCACACTACTGACAATTCAACAACAAGCGTGCGCACGCGAGCTGTGTAGAGCCAGAGGGATTGTACACGCGTGCTGGCCTTATATAGGTCGTGTGTATCTCTAAAACGTTTGAAACAAATAAAAATAGAAAATCCAAACCAGGAAGAGACCACTGATACTGAGAACCAGGATCTCTTGAAGGCTTAGAGACTTTCTTTAACATAAAAAAGAAAAACAATGTAAGGAAAAAATTTTAAAACAAACCAATCTGAGATGAACCCTAAGTTGAAGACTGCAAACAACCAAGACTAGAAAGAGTTCCAGAAAACCCCTAAGAATGACTGATTCTGACAGGGGAGAGGATGATTGCCTCGAAAATTTTCTGGAAGGATACACGCTACTGTTACTTCTTCAGCTAGCGTTTACACGCGGGCTGTAAGAATGTAGGGTGCGAGTACATGCATGCAGAACTTATGCAACCCGTGTGTACCTATGTGCGTATCAAAAAAACACAGTCAAGCAAAGAAACAGAGATAGTTGGTATGGAAGACCAGAATCTCTGTTAGCTCAGACTTTGCAGAAACTTCAAAAAACAGGAAAGCAAACCAGTCTTTTAAAAAAACCCAAAAATATTCTTAGGAACCCTAGAGACTTCCCTAGTATGGTCGCCAATTCTGTTGTGGCGAGAAATACCCCTAGGGACTAGCACTTAGGGTTATATTATGTATGCAGATAAGACCAAAAGAATCCTACTTTCTACCATCATCCCAGACCTAATCCCCATTTCTTTTAAGCAAATACATGGTTAAACGAACATACCTTGTTCTGGATGTTTGATGTCAATCCTTCTTCATGCTTGATTGCTTGCTAGCAGCTATCCTCCTAAGACTAAACTACGTACAAAACAAGCAACAAACTCTACATGCATTTGTTCTACAAATTAATGGGTTAGAGAGTCAAACATATATTCACTAAACTATGAAGAACTCATATAGTGGGACAGGAAAAGAATTTCTTTATTATTAACTTTAATGAATCAACTTACAATGTCAAGACCGACCACTTCTCCATGAACTTGATCCTGGGCTCCTCTTCAAATGTCCTCCAACTTCTTTGCTTTGTATCTCTCTTTGCACAAGGATGGCTAAAGGGTTGGGACAATGGGAATGTGCAGTTGGGTAGAGTTTCTTTACTCTTATTCTCCTCTTCCAAATGGGACCCTTAACCCTTCTTTTATGGGCTAGAAGAAGCTAGGTATTTGGACAAACTCTCGGCCATGCATGGCCAGGAGTTTCAGTTAACTCACCCAAAGTTGTGTGTTTAATTGGCAACTTTCCTTTTTTCATGCTTTTGTAGGTACACGCGGGTTGTTTTGGGTCAGCTAGCGTGTACACGCGTGTAGTAATGGAGTAGGGTGTGTGGGCCCTTATAAAAGAGGTTTTTAAAGAGTTGTTCAGCAGTGCTTTGGAAAAGAAGGGATCTGAGATGGCCTGATGCCAGGTAAACATGTATGGTGCAAATTAGGGTTATAACAATTTACAGCGGTATATCTCACAGTGAAAGGTTGACAGTGGTTCCATCATTCTACTTCTACTTCAGGGTGGCAGGACGGGGCAAGGACAAGTTTTTGTGGCCACCTTCTGGTTGTAGCCAGAGAACATAGGAGGTTGTAGCCTCCTTTTGGTTGTATCCAGAGAATTGGGGAGTTGGAGATTCCCTCATGTTGTAGCCTGAGAAACTAGGGGGTTGGAGCCTCCTTCCAGTTGCAGGTGGAAAACAAAGGAAGTTGGTGCTTCCAATGAATGTAATTCTTCAAGACATATAAGAAAAAGCATTCCGTGGTTTTCTCCCGATTTGGGNAGTAATCCAACAATTGGTATCAGAGCAATTTCCTTCAGAAATCAGTTTAACCACTGAAAGGTAGATCATGGAGAGTACCAACTCATATAAAAATGGAATACCATAATTTGATGGACAGAAGTATGCTTTTTGGAGCATAAAGATAAGGAAATATATACAGGCACAGGTATTTCAAGTTTGACAATCAATTGTAGATGGATACACAGCACCAACAGTTCCACCAACAAATGACAAAGAGGTAAAACTCAGTGAAAATAATTCCAAAGCCACAAATACACTTTTGAATGGTCTCAGTGATACGGTATTCACCAAAGTTGCACACTGTAAATCCGCTAAAGAGATTTGGGACAAGCTTCAAAATATTTATGAAGGAGATACAAAAGTCAAAGTAGCAAAGCTTTAGACTTACAGAGGTTAGTTCGAACAACTAAAAATGAAGGAAGATGAAGATATCGCAGCCTACTTCTTACAAGTC
Source organism: Picea engelmannii (assembly GCA_009831015.1). Classification (NCBI taxonomy): domain Eukaryota; kingdom Viridiplantae; phylum Streptophyta; class Pinopsida; order Pinales; family Pinaceae; genus Picea; species Picea engelmannii. The sequence goes on from ML777185.1 coordinate 2,963,384, forward strand.
GAGGAAACAGTGAATGCAATCATAGGATTGGGAGAAGAAATTGAAGAATCTGTAATGGTTCAAAAGATACTAAGATCTCTTCCTATGAGATTCAACCCTAAGATATCAACACTAGAAGAAACATTGGATCTGGACTCCATAAGCATGGATTAACTTCATGGAATCTTCACAACATATGAAATGAGAATTGAGAAGGAAAATCCAGATGTAAAAGAAATAGCCTTCAAGGCATCCAAAAGATCAAAGAAAAATAAAAAGGAACAAGAAGAATATAGCAGCAGCAGTGACACCTTAGAAGATGATGAAGAAGTGGCCAACTTCGTCAAAATACTCAACAAGGGAACCAATGGTAGGTATAGAGGTAAGCTCTCTTTAATTTGTTTTAATTGTGAAGGTATTGGTCATTTTGCTAACAAATGTCCTCATAATAAAAAGAGAAATGATGAAGGTTACTCAAAAGGAAAACACACGTATAAAGGCAAAAGAACTACAAAGAAAGTTTTCAAGAAAAGCTTATACACCAAAGAAGACATTTCATCATCAGATGAAGATGAAATCAGTGACAATGAGACAGGAAGAGTTCTATTCATGGCAGTAAAAGACTCTGACAAAGAAGACTCCGAAGAAGAATATGAAGAAGCCGAAGAAGAATGTGAAGAACTCGATTAAGAAATTGAAGAGGTAGAAGTTGAATATCGAGAAGAATTAATGTGTGCCATAGAAGTTATCAGAAGAGAAAAGAAGAAAAACAAGAAACTACAAGCAGAACTAGACAAGAAAAAGGACACTTGAGAACTAGAACAAATTATCACAAAATTGAAGGTTCAAATAGAAGAAGCTAAAAGAATTGAAGAAGCACTCAAAGAAAAACTATAAGAAAATGACAAGATCATTGGAAACTTGGAAGCAGAGGTTGTCACACTAAGAAACGATATTCAAAAGAAAAATATGCAAAATAGCTCAAAAGCTTTGGATGACATTATCAACAGTCAAAAATCTCATCTTGACAAGTCCGGACTTTGATACAATCAGACAGAAAGGGGATCAAGCTCCAAAACAACAGAGAAAGAAACAAATCCAAAGAGCTATGCAGAAACAATCAAAGAGGATAGGAAAATATACAAGGAAGATTACAGGGTCACTCCTCCACCAAGAAGATTCAGATTTCAGAATCAACAACAGACAGATAGGCCTCAATAAGAACAAGGATTTATAAGAGAACCTCCTTTTAGAAGATCTTCAACTCCCAGGTATCAAACTATATTTTTTGGTTTATGTTATGCATGTAATAATTTTGGACATAAAGATATGAATTGCAGAGCTAACAACAGGAATAGTAACAACTTTGAGAGTTATACACAAAGGGATTATTCAAGGAGACCTAGTGAGACACAAAGAAGTTACAACAGGTTTGAATCTTTGAGCACTGAAGTGGAATGTTACAAATGTAAAAATTTTGGACACATGGCCAATGATTATAGAATGACAGTCCCTCCTAAAGAACCTCAACAGAATAACAATAGTCACAGACAAGAACCTCAGAAAACGACATGGATAAGAAAACAAGATCAGTATAACAATGAAGAATGCACAATCACTCTACAAGATAAGCAGAAGAAACACAGTTGGTATGTTGACAGTGGATGTTCAAAACACATGACAAGTGATAAAGACAAATTTATTACATTACGAAAAGAAAAAAATGGAACAGTATCCTTCGGAAATGATAATTCATCCAAAATCATTGGAGAAGACACAGTCTGAATTGGGAACAAGAATGAAAAGGCACAAAATGTTCTACTGGTAGAAGATATGAAACATAATCTTCTAAGTGTGAGTCAAATGTGTGACCAAGGTCATAAACTTACTTTCGATTCAGAAAAGTGTGAGATAAGAAAAGAAGGTTCAGGGAAATTGGTTGGTACAATTGCAAGAAATTCAAACAACATATATGTGTTAAGTGAAATTGGAAATGAAAAGTGTTATCTAGGAAAGGAAGATGAAAGTTGGCTATGGCATAGAAGAATAGGTCACATGCATTTTGATAACCTTGTCAAAGTCAGCAAAAGATAAGCAGTCAGAGAAATGCCCCAGATCACGAAACCAACCAACACTTTATGCAAGCATTGTCAACAAGGAAATCAAACAAAGACCAAGTTCAAATCAAAGGAATATTCAACAACAAGACCACTGGAAATTGTGCACACTGATCTAGTTGGACCAACTACAACAAAGGGCTTAAAAGGTGAAAAATATTTTATGTTATTAGTTGATGATTATACAAGAATGAATACAATTTTCTTTCTCAAGAACAAGTCAGAAGCTTTTGAAAACTTCAAGATCTACAAGGAAATGGTTGAAAATGAGATGGATTCAAGAATAAAATGTTTGAGATCTAATAATGGAGGAGAGTTCACTTCAAAGGAATTTATGGACTACTGTAGCAGTCATGGAATAAAAAGACAATTCTTCATTGTTAGGACACCTCAACAAAATGGAGTTGTTGAAAGAAAGAACAGGATAGTATAAGAAATGGCTCGAACAATGCTAATGGATTCCAAATTGATAGATATATTTTGGACACAGGCAGTGCATACAACAGTTCACATTCAAAACAGATTAATGCTCAGAAACAACACTGATAAAACTCCCTATGAGCTATGGAAAGGAAGACCAACAAATGTGAAGCACTTCAGAGTTTTTGGAAGCAAATGCTACATCAAAAGAGAAGATCAAAGAATGGAAAAGTTTGACTCTCTTGTGGACAAAGCAATACTTGTTGGTTACTCAAGTACAAGGAATTCATACAAGTGTTACAATCTAATATTGAACAAAGTTGTGAAAAGCATCAACTTAACAATTGATGAAACAGGCAGACCAGAATCAAAGGAAGAAGAAAACAAATCAATGGAACAACTTTTCGAAGAAGATGAAAAATAAGTAGAAGATGAAGATGAAGATGAAGAGAATCCGACAGAAGTAGAAGAGCAAGTTCAAAAAGTATCTCTAAAGACACCTAGAAAACGAGTACAGAAAAATCATCCTTCAGATCAGATTATTGGAAACAAAGATGCAGGAGTTGAGACTAGAAGAAAAATCCGTTCACCGGAACAAACACACCTAGCACTCTTATCTACAATAGAACCAAACTGTTTTGAAGAAGCTAGCAAGGATGAATTTTGGAATAAGGCCATGGATGAAGAATTGGATCAAATAGAGAAAAATGACACTTTGGAATTGGTTCCAAGACCAAAGAATAAGAATGTGATCGACACAAAATGGGTTTTCAGGAATAAATTGAATGAAGATGGACAGGTTACAAGGAACAAAGCTAGATTGGTATGTAAAGGATATGCACATATTGAAGGAATCGACTTTGAAGAGACATTTGCTTGAGTTGCCAGAATGGAAGCAATCCATTTACTTTTAGCTTATGCATGCTCCAAAAATGTTAAAGTATATCAGATGGACGTAAAATCATCTTTTATGAATGGGGAACTTGAAGAATAAGTCTACATTGAACAACCAGAAGGATTTCAGTTGTCAGAGAACACAGAATATGTATGTAAATTAAAGAAGGCCTTGTATGGTCTAAAACAGGCTCCTAGAGCATGGTACTCCAGGCTGGATAAGTATATGCAACAGGCAGAGTTCAGAAAAGGAAGTGCAGACAACAACCTCTACATCAAGGTAAGTCAAGGTAATATTTTATTAATTTAAGTTTATGTTGATGATATTATTTTTGGTAGTGATGATGACATGTTAAGCGAGAAATTTCCAAAAGACATGCAGAATGAATTTGAAATGCCGTTACTTGGAGAACTATCCTTCTTTCTGGGACTTCAGATACGTCAAAGCAACCAAGGAATTTTTATTTCTCAAACCAATTATATTAGAGAAATGCTAAAGTGGTTTGAAATGGAAGATTGCAAACTAGTTATCACTCCCATGCAAACGAGTTGTAAGTTGAGCAAAGATGATGATTCGAAGTCTACAAATTAGAGGCAATATAGGTCAATGATTGGCATCCTAATATATGTGACAGCATCCAGACCAGATGTAATGCAAGCAGTTGGACAGGTGGCACAATTTCAAGAAGCACCAAAGGAATCACATGTATTAGCAGTAAAGAGGATTTTCAGATATCTCAAAGGAATAGAAGAGTTTGGATTATGGTATCCAAAAGGAAAAGATCTATCACTCATTGCCTACACAGATGAAGATTGGGTAGGTTGTATTGATGACCGAAAAAGAACTAGTGGAGCAACATTCTACTTAGGTGAGTGTTTGGTATCATGGCTAAGCAAGAAAAAATCATCAGTATCTCTATCTACAATCGAGGCAGAGTATATTGCAGCAACAACATGTTGTACACAGGTTCTTTGGATGAAACAAACTTTGACAGATATACAGGTTGAGTATGATAATCACATTCCAATATATTGTGATAATACAAGTGCCATCAGTATCTCAAAAAACCCGGTGATACATTCCAAGACGAAACACATTCCAATCAAGTATCACTTTCGACGGGAACAAGTTGCAGAAAAGAACATCAGAGTTGAGCATGTGGGAAAAAAGGAACAAGTGACAGACATCTTTACAAAACCACTTCCACGGGAAGCCTTTGAATATCTTTGCGAAAGACTTGGAGTTATTTCTACTCCAAAATGAATGATGTTTGAATGCTTTTTGAATACTTATCTTATATGTCTTAGATGTACATGAGGAAGCACCATAAGAGGACAATTCAGTCAGGGGGAGAAGCCACGAATGGAAAGATTCCTTTGCCATTGATGATAAAGGGGGAGAGATGTATCATATGCAGAGGACAAAGGCATGGTTCCAGGGGGAGCAGATTTATCAGATGCAGAGGACAGAGGCTAATTTATCAGATATAGAGGACATAGGCATGGTTCCAAGGGGAGCATGAGTGATATGATTTCAATATTTCATCAGAGTGTTTCCATCAATGCCAAAGGGGGAGATTGTTGATTAAGGTTGGTTGTCATTAATGTCAACCCTTGAAGAAATCCCCGCAGCACAAAGGTTTGGGTAATGGAACCAAGATGTTTTGATGTAACGATGACTCATTATTGTCTTGTCATGGTTGACAAGAAGTAAATATGGATGAACTCCAAAGTGGTCCCCTTATGGTGAAATCCCTCATGGGAAGACGCTTTTCGGAGTAAGAGAACCCATGCTTAATTGTGGAATAATGAGATGAAGGACAATGAATTTGTTAGGTAAACCATCCTAGATGGATAGTGTTTGTCTTTCCATTTTGGGTGGTATGTGGAACGTCACATAACTCCTCACGTTTTGAGAGTTATGGCCTTATGAAGTTGGAGGACCCTCATATGTCATCTAGAAGCCCCAAAAGGTCAAAGTAGTCAAAGTGGTTTAAGAGATAATACATTACAGATACAAATTTATGATTTGTTCAAGTTAGGGTTGTTGACTAATCCAAAACTAGGCATGTGAGACTAAAGAAAAGTTTGATGAAAATTCTAGTCTCTTGTTGTTGAAGTTAAGGAAGGTTTGCAGGAATGTGATCATATACACCAGGTCTATTACAGAGCTACAAATCAGATTTGTATGATGAAATTGATGAGGGTTTTTGGTTGAGGTACATGTTGAGTACATGGTTGAGACAAGTAGATGATGAGTTGGCACATACATGAGGTGTATAGTTGATGATGTTGGTACATATTGATGAGTCATATTTGATGAGTAGTTGACACATGATTGGTACATACTTGGTACATGGTTGGATGCACTTGTTTATGGTACAGGTTGATTACAGGTTATTTGGTACAGGTTGGTGCATGGTTGATGCACTTGTTTATGGTACAGGTGATTACAGGTTGAGGTATAGGTTGATGCATGGTTCAGATTTATTGGTACAGGTTTACAACGGTATATCTCACAGTGACAGGTTGACAGTGGTTCCATCATTCTACTTCTACTTCAGGGTGGCAGGATGGGGCAAGGATGGGTGGTTGTAGCCACCTTCCGGTTGTAGCTAGAAAACATAGGAGGTTGTAGCCTCCTTCTGATTGTAGCCAGAGAATTGGGGAGTTGGAGCTTCCCTCAGGTTGTAGCCTGAGAAAATAGGGGGTTGGAGCCTCCTTCCAGTTGTAGCTGGAAAAAAAAAGGAAGTTGGTACTTCCAATGAATGTAATTCTTCAAGACATATAAGAAAAAACATTATGTGATTTTCTCCCGATTTGGGTTTCCACGTAAAATACTAGTGTACTGTGTATGTGTATGTTTGTTCATTTGTTCATTGCTTATTTACTCTGCAGTTATTGGATGATAATGATGCATTGATATAACACTTGGATTATATGGTTAAAAAGGATTAAATTGCTCTATTACTAATTCACCCCCCCTCTCAGTAATCCAACAGTATCCATGTTGCTTCCACTTTATTCTTGTACTTGTTCCTACTCTTGTACCTATTCTTGTTCTTGTACCTATTATTATTCATCATCTAACTCAACTTTTACATGAGCATCATTGTCATAAGGAGTATACCAAACATCATTTTTACTTATCTCATCATTTGTATTCTCATGAAAAATCACATCTCTGCTTGCAATCAACTTATGTGCACTAAGATCAAACAACTTCTATTCCTTATGATCATTGCAATAACCAAGGAATACACATTTAACGGATTTTGCATCAAGTTTCCTTCTCTCATCTTTTGGAATATGAGCAAATGCCTTGGAACCAAATATTCTTAAATGACCAACTTCAGGTTTATAGCCATAAAAGACTTCAAAAGGCATTTTCAGATCTAGAATCTTAGTTGGACTTCTATTTTTCAAATAAACAACAGTATTAATGGCTTCTGCCCAAAAACCATTAGAAATGTTTTTACATTTCAACATGCTGCGAGCACATTCCACTAATGTCCTATTCTTCCTTTCAGCTACACCATTTTGTTATGGTGTATGAGACACAATGAATTGTGGAATGATCCCATTGTTCTTGCAGTAGATATCAAAAGCTCCTGAGATATATTCTCCACCTTGATCAGATCTTAGAATGTTAATTCATTTGTCTGTCCGCTTTTCCACCATAGTTTTAAACTCCTTAAAATATTCAAATACATCACTCTTTTTCCTTATAAAATAAGCCCAGGTAAATCTAGATCTGTCATCAACAAATATAAGAAAATACCTTGCACCTCCAAGTGACATGGTTTGCATGGGACCACAGACATCAATATGTATTAATTCAATTATCTCTCTCTGTTTCTTCTCTTTATGCATTGGAAATTCTTCCCTATGTTTCTTACCTAGTGCACAAGCTTCACATTATATATGCCCATTTTCAAAACAGGAAGTCCTTCAACATCAATTTCTTTTGAAGTAACACTAAGTCATTTTGATTAAGATGTCCATACCTACGATGCCATAGCTCAACTATTGACATTGTTCTAGATGCCAATTCTTGATGAGTGCCCCTTGTTACACCAAGCTTATACAGACCTCCAATTCTTGTTCCTGTGGCTATGACTTTATAATGATTCTGAAGATCCTTCACAAAACATTGAGACTGCATAAATTCTACATTCAAATTTTGATCAGTTATTGTGGAAACAGATATCAAGTTCTTTTCGATGCCTGGAACATACAACACATTGTGAATCTATTTCATTTTCCCATTAGGTAAATTCACACATATTACTCCATAGCCCTGAATCTTATGAGATCTGTTATCTCCTAAATATATGTGTGTTTCATATGTGCTCTCATGATATTCACCAAACCATTCTTTGTTACAAGACATATGAGCGGAGGCTCATGAATCTATGAACCATGCACTTCCATCATTAGTTTCTACGGATAATGCAGCTTTGGAAATAGACAACTTTAGATTCCTAAAACCATCATTGATAGAGGTGTCACTTTTCACATAATTTCCATTTTGTTTTCTGAACTTCTGTTTGGATTCATTAGCTTTCCTTTTATAACAATCTTTAGCATGATGACCAGGTTTCCCACAATAAAAACAGTCATCATTTTTCTTGTCATGTGCATCAAATTTTGACTGAGTTGTACCTTTATTCCTTGGTTGAAAATTGCATGTCCTGTTTCTGTTCCATGGCTTGCCCTTGTATGGTTGTTTCCCTTTGGCTACTAACACCAATTTTGAAGTATGAGAGTCCATCTCAGACACCTTCATTCTTTCTTCTTCTTGTAAAAGAATCCTTGTCAATTCAAAAAACGTAGATGGTTATGCTCTACCTCCTAGACTTGAAATAAAGACACGATAATCTCTGATTAAACCTTTTAATGTAATAGTTTCCATGTTAGATTTTGAAAAAATTTCACCAATTGCACTTAATTAATCACTTAGATCCTTAATTCTGGAAACATAGGTGGTAATATTTTCATTTTCTTCCATTTTTATGGACAATAACTTAGTCTTCAAAAACAAAATTCTATTTGAGTTTGTAGTTTCATACAAACCTTTCAATATCTCCCAGGTCTCCTTGGACGTTTTACGGTCTCTAATGTGTGGAATTATATTGTCCTTGACAGACATCCGCAACAACACTTTAGCCTTCGTTTCTCGTTTCTCCCAATATGTACCAGCATCACCTATGGGTTTGGTTTCATCTCCATTTATAATAGCCCACACATTCCCATGCTTCAAAAATTGTCAATATCTTAAATTTCCAGTCAATGTAATTATCACCATCCGGCTTAGATGCTTCATTCAAATAATTATGTATGAATTAATTTAACATTTCTGCAGAAAATCTTTGAAGAACTCAAAAAATACCTGGAAATACATCTTTAAACGAATTTTTCATTCAATGATTAATTCAATTCAGGCAGAGACTTAATTACTTTCACCTCAGTGATTTAATTCAGACAGCAGGCAACGACTTCCTTTAAATTGGGTGAAATCCAATTCTTCTGCGATCTCCTTTCTGCAATCTCCTTTATGTGATCTTCCAAAGCTACTAGGAATATGACCCAAAACCCCTAAGAACTCAGCTCTTCCAACTTCAATTCACCAGACCAGACAACAATAAAAATAAAAATAAACGACTCTCTTCTTCTTCACGCAGGAGGTTGGGCTAGCCAAAAACCACAGCAACAAATATGCGCCTCAAGTTCCCACCAAACAACGATCTGCATGAAATGACGCCCCCCATGTAGCTTCACTCAGTGATCTTTGGTCTACGTTCATTTTATTTGGACAACACTCCACACAGGCAATAGTTACGGTGCTTTGTTAAGCACGTAAGAGAATACCCAAAATCCACACAACAAATACCAACAAACAATACAACAACAATACCAAATTACAACAACGATTATAATTTGGGGTAGCAAAGTCGATGCACAGACAATGTGTAAATTCGTAGGGGCGGATCTCTAGAATTCACCCGTACGCTCCAGCACGTACGCAGGCACAGCATGACTTCAGCAACGACTCTCTCCTCTTCACGGCATATAGCTCAAGGCTCACGGTTAGGCAAACGATGGCTCACTTATACCAAGATTTGATACCAAAACAAAAAGTGAGATAGAACTCACGTAAATTCGTCCATTAATCAAGAAAAGAACACTTACATTTATAAGACTGTCACACAAGTAACATATTCCTATTATTATGGATCTGATAACAACACATAGAGGAAAACGTGGAGTCAGCTACAACTAATTCTATTTTAGGAATTTCTTCATTAATATCTAACATGCTTCACCCTCACATATGAAGAATGGAAGCTCCGTGGAAATTTCATATACATACATATTAAGTAAAGTATAGATATTGATAAATCTTTTTGGAGTTGTAGATATGAAGCTTTTAAATACAACCTTTATATATAGATTATGCATGAGCATCCTCATACTAGTGATGCCTTTAAATTATCGTCAATGTTTAATATGTTAGACCAATATGTTCATAAATGGAAAGAAATGAGAAAAAATCCCTTTAGGAGAAGATTATCATTAACAGGAGGGAAAATAAACCATTTTAAAGAAAGAATTGCATGTGTATCCCAAGCCTTAGGGATTATCTCTTAACCTCATTACTTCACCACCATTTATGTGTTGTGCTCCTTTAACAATGAAATGTTCATTTGCAAGTTCAAGATGGAAAGAGTATAGAGAGATCAAGATAGAAAAAGGGAAAGATAATAAGTGGGAAAGGGAATATTGTGTAAAAAGGGCATTGTTGGGACACCTCTTAGGCCCTTGTAATTGTCATCATATTTTAGACATTAGCATAAGAATGTATCAATATATGTAATAAAATGATGATAACCAAGTAAATGACATATGAATATATGTAATAAAGGAGAAATGCACCTAACAAATGATTAGTTTGAGTGGGTACAACTGCTCCAACCATCTCTCCTATGTATAAATACTCATAAAGATGAAATAAGAACTTGGTTGGTTAACCTTTCTTAAATGATGTGTTCTTGTTATGTTTTCCCTAATATAATCTCTCCTTGAATTCTCATATAATTTAGAAGATTACAATAGATACTGTGAATGCTAACCATAAAATCAAACTCAAATAGATTAAAAAACTTTGAGACATACACACTTGAATTGGTACTAGAAAACAAATCATAGTACCTTCCCAAAAATGTGATGTGTTCACAATAAACTTATTATTGACAATGCCAAAAAAAAATATAAGACATTATGATAGGATGAGCACATGTATTGGGAAAGTAAGAAAATCACTATAAATATAAACAAGTGTTGCATGGCAGCGTAGTCCCTGCCAGGTTGGGATGGGAGTAAATGCGACCTAGTACATACACATGGCTAGAAAGTTGAAATACATGTGGTTTGCATGCAAAACATAGTATTCCCGAATTAGTTCTTCCTGAAAAATATCAAAATTATCAACATTTGAAAGGTTGTTGGACACAAAAAATTTAGCGTTACCAAAGTATTTATCTTTAAAACAAGGGCTCCTGGACAAAAAAGAAATTGAAATTTATGAAATTATAGGTTCCTGGACAGCATAAACTATACATACCAAAAATGTAATTTATAAAGTTGTAATGATCCCAAGCCATTATGCAAGGATCATTACTGTTTTGGTGTCCTTCTAGAACCTTTTCTAAGTGAGATATTTCATCAAACAGTTTGTTGATCTGTTTGTTTAGATGTGTTTATATGTGTGTATGCAGCAAATAACAGAAAGAGATAACCATGGAACATACCTCAACCATATGCAATAATATAGACAAGCCAAAACATCTCAAATCTTCTTTATTCATAAAATAGAGAAACCTGCTACAATGAAGATGTCGATCTAGAATGCTCAACAGATGGCCAAGAAGATAGACAATAGATAAGAGCTGCTACAAAATGCTCCCGCTAATACAAAAGATGCCTCCAAAGGCTGAATAAGAAATGAAGATCAATACAAGCAGATCTGAATGCCAAACTCTCCAGCTGAAGAATGCCACGCTCCAATAGAAGGCTGAAACCCTCAATAAATCGGCCCTGCTGTTAAAAGTGTCCAATCGCCCTAAGAAATATGCCAACTGATATATCGGGTGATGGTAAGAACAACCCAGGTGCCTGAATCTCCAAGATCCCTCTTAATCTTTCTAGATCTGAAATCCCCCACTGAATGGTGCGCCCCACTGGATGACTGAAGCCCTAGATAATTTGGCTATGCTAAAGGAGGCCTCCAAATGCTATGAAACTCTCCAGAAATACAGATCGGGACACTGCAAGTCACTAGGTGAAGTCTCAGGGTCAGATCTGAAGTGTAACCCCTCCAAATGGACTAGATCTGGATCTCAAAAATGACCTCCTTCTCTTCAATTCGCCCCACTGCTCAAGAAATAAACTGAGCCATAAAACTATCTCATAAAGCACTAGATTTGATGTCCAAGGCCCTGTAATGAAAACCCAAGTGATAGAATCCTCAATGGCCCTGCCAATCTCCTACAGCGAATCTCTCTCCAAAGATGATGTGCCCCCCTTGTTGGAAACCCCCAATGATGTGCCCTCCTCCTCTTCATGTGCCTATGGTTGTGTAGAACCTCCTGCACTAATGTAGATCTAACTAGAATGGTGTGGGAGAGCATTGCATCTCCGAGACAAAACTTGGGACAATTTAGGTGGAATCTTTCACCACCGAATCGTCCTCTAGGGTTTGTTAAGTCAAAACCCTGAAAACCCCCAAGAGATGGGCTCACTAGCTAAAGCTAGATATCAAACTGATAAACATACATGAATGAATGAGAAGAGGCCTTTGCCTTTCCTTTATACTTTTTGGCTCACCTTGTCCCTCCAAAGTGACTTTCATTTTATTAATATTTAATTAATTAATTAAATCACTTTAATTAATTAATTAACCCTTTTACCTTTGAAAAGCTCCTTATCTCTCCTTGTGGCTTCCCTGGCCACTGAAAGTCACTTCTAGCCATCCCATCCTGTAGTGTTGCTCCTCCCAATTCCAATGAGCTATTACACTGAGAGGTTCCTCTAAGTAATGTGCCCAAAATGACCTCTTCAGTGAATTCCATTGACTTATAGCTCAAAATAGTCAAAATCATGGAAATCGTCGGAATGCAACGAAACCAAAGCCAACCTGTGCGGAATGGCTCATAATGATGGAATATGATCATCAATGTAAGTTGGACCCCACAATGCCTCTCAAATATCCCTGTACTCGCTCTAGCATCCATCTGGCTACTCTGGTCATCATAAATCTCTGCCCTATGATGATGTCCCAAAGTGGGGACATTACAAAAGTAGATATTTAGTTTTATACATATGAAATATGTACTTTTATAATGGATAGCGGGTTGTCAGACTGAAAATTGGGCCTCTGATGTTCTATGGCCTACAAATAGCATCAACAGTTCTGTGATACAGAAATTGGGCCTTCGATATTCCCTGCGATACAGAAATCGAGGAGTGGAGTTGAAAACTATAGAAATTCATCAGAAATAAATAAACTGTACATACGAAATATGTACTTGTATAAAGTACATATTTAGTTTTATAGATATGAAATTTGTACTTTTATAAAGTATGGGGATGAGATTTTATAGAGCATGCACGGAGCCCTCATTGCATACATAGCCAGTTTTTGGATCGTGGGTTCTTGGGTTGGCAGGTTCAAAATTGGGCCTCTGATGTTCTGTGTCCTACAAATAGCACCGACAGTTCCGTGATATACAAAATGATAGGTGAAGTTGCAGACTATAGAAATTTACCAGAAATTAATAATGTTTGTTATATAATAGAATAGTAATAACGTATGTTACACCGAATTAGTTTGCTTTAAAACTAAGGCTTTTTTTGGACAAAAAAATATATGGCATTGTCGAATTAGTTTTCTCTACACACGTTTTATAGAGTATGCACAGAGTGTTCATTCCATACTTAGCCAGTTTTTGGATCGCAGGTTCTACGGTTTCAAAAATGGGCCTCTGTTGTTTCGTGCCCTACAAATAGCATCAAGAGTTCCATGATATACAAATTGACAAGCGGGCTTGCGAACTATACAAACTTATTATAAAATAAGTAATGTCTATTACATAACTCTGGAAATTACATCATCATTTAAAGCATCAACGTCGTTGAAGACCAAAAAATTAGCATACAATAGGAGACAAGAAATGGAGCATATCCGAATTAGTTTTCTTTGGAACAAACAAGAAGGTTCCTGGAAAGCCAAAATTTAGTATACAATAAGGGCATTTTCGAATCAGTTTTCTTTGGAATTTATCAAAAATTAATAATGTCTGTTACATGTTTCTGGAAATTTAAATGTGTTTGTCATATAGACTGGGATTGGAGCTCCCGCGGACCATAAAAAGAAATAAGTACAAGAATTAGGAACGTCGAAAGAAGAAGTGTGCAACGGTAAAGAGAAAGACCTGAAAAGAAAAAATTGGAAGTTATGAGTCTTTGGTTATAGTTTTCTATTTAAAGAGGACATAAGTGGATTGATAAAGAAAAGAAGATGATAGCATAGACTTAAATTGGATTGATAAACAAAACAAGATGGCAGTATAGACTTACTATGAAGCCGATGCATTTTTGTTGTTGTCGTCAATGGGCAGTGGAGTCCTGTTGACTGGTTGTTGCCCTTCCTGGACGAGGCTATCCATTCTCTATTGGAACCATTCTTCGATGTATATTTTCATGGGGGCTATGTTGATTTCATCCCAGATTTCTATGTCGTAAAAGTCATTTTCTAATTTCCTTAGATCCATTGAAATACTATGCAGACTCTGTTCAATTTCTTCATTGTATGAGGCATAGTCCAATACCCAATTCTTGTGCTCATCTAGACGATGTTCAAGTATGCTATAAAAAATTTCGAAAGACAACCCCTTTAAAATATCAACGTGTTCCTGGAAGGATTCTTTGGTGACTAACAAGGATTTGAGAATTAAGTTAGGATCTTGAACCTCGTTGGTAGTTCCGACTAAGTCCATCTGGAGCTGGCTTGTGAATAAATGTTCCTTTTCTGATATGACTTGTTTACATGATTTGATAATGAGCTGCAGGTTGTGAACTTTCTTTTGCTAGCATGATTTTACTTATTTGGTGTGCTTTAGGGAGGGGAGTTTCTCCTGACTTCTTTTCAGTTCCGATGTGTTGACGACATAGTTTGCAAAAGGGTCCAGTACCTGATCACAAAAAAGTTGTTCATTTTTTAAATTCACCTCCAAATGTTCTAGCAAATCATTGGCCTTCTTTCCGAAGGAAACTAAATTTTGTGATGTTTCCCAGGCTTCAGTAACTAGCTGCATTATTTTGTTGATGTTATTCTCTACAAGGGTTCTAGAGCATGCAAGGAGGGTAGAGGATACTTTCATCTTCGCTACAGTGGTAGAAGGCACAATTTTTGCCAAAGGACTGGCAAATTCTGGTGTTGCAATGAAAGTCTACAAAAATTCGTTGAGGCAGTGTTTCAGATTGGCATGATCTGTCTCCATTCCTCCAATGGAATCACGAAGAATGTCACTGGTTACCTGGTGAAATGAGCAAATTTGGGATGGTGGCATTTCGCTAAAGTCAATCTTTGTGCGAGATTTTCCTTTATTATTTGTTACATCTCTCTTTTCAATGACCATACTTTTAGATTGTGATGCAGGAGCATCATGCAAAGCCCAAAGCACAGGACTAAGCTAAAGAAATAGCTGGACGCGCGGAGAAAGAAAAAGAGCACGTTTTCATAAGAACCGTTTTGAATTTTGAACTTAAAAGGAATTAATGTAATAGTTAGGAAGAAGGCATACTTTGCATTTATATCTTGGAGGTTATAAATAGATCTTGAGCGATTTGCTCTCATCTGTCAATGTAAAAGGCATTTAATCCCTATTAATGAAAGTAGGTAGATTTAAATTATAGATTAGACAGTTATAGAACATAGGAGGGAAAACAAATATAGACACCCTCACTCTTGTATCCTTGTATCATTAACATTAGCATAGCACAGAAGAAGAGAGTTGTAGCAAAGAGTTGAAACGAAGAACCCATGTACAGGAGCTTTGAATTAATATAGGAATCTTTGAGTCAGATTTCATGGTGTTATGATATTTTATGTTTATACCTGGTGAATGGTATGCTTACAGTTGTTTTATTCTCTCTATTATGCATTTGCTTTAATACTGTTTTGAATGTATGATTTCATGTTGAATGTCTAAAGTTTGAGAGAGAGAGAGAGAGAATGAGTTTCAATTGTTTCTCTTCCTGAGTAAGAGAAGTTCCTGCAAGGAGTGTAGTGAAACATCTGCAAGGTGTGCGTTGACCAGGGTTCTGAGTTTTATCTCAGAAAGCTCAGGAGAGATATCGTTGTTCTCATTCCAGCAGAAGTGCAGGTGGAGCACAGAAGCCGTGCAAGGTGTGCGTAGGCTAGTTGAGACCTTAACCTTATCAACTAAGGTTGAAAGGTGCACAGAGTCGAAGAATCAAATACCTAGAAGTATTTGAAATAATTCTACAAGGAGTGCATGCAAGAGTCCTTTCAAGACTTGAGTTGCAAGCGAAAGCTCAGGAGGGTCAGCACCTTTGAAAGTACTCAAAGGGAGATAGAAGACGTCTCGCAGAAGTTAAGTCCCAGTGGGAGAACAATGGTTCATTTCATAGAAGTTGTCAAGGAGGGAATGAGCGGTTGAAATTCTCCAAGGAGAGCTCACGAAGTCGCGAGGACCATAGGATCCAAAAAAGTTGCAAGGTGTATAGGGACGAACCCATCACTTTGGTATCAGGAATCAATGTGGACTGTTGATTGTGATCTTTTGTGAGTTGTCAGATCATTTCGGGGATTCGGAGTTCGTAAGTCCAGAGTGTAAGCCAAAATCCATGGTCATTCTAACTCCTGAATCATGAAAAGAATTGTTAAGTGAAGGACTTCAAAATTCGGGATTTCAAAGTGTTAGGGGGACAGTAGTCGGAGGCTTGTTTAAGTCCTGAAAGCCAAGAAGAGGGACAGGTGGCGAGAGTCCATGTCAGAGATAGAAAGCATTTGAGTGGACAGGTGGCGTGTCCATGTCAAAAAGGCAGAGTCAAACCTTGTTGACCATTTCGGGGTTTTGGAGGTCGAAGAGCTAGGAGCCTTGCATCCAGATTCGCGAAGTCCGAAACCCTAATGAAGTGAAAAGTCCATTGGGAAGCCAACCTTTGTTGAACGCATTGGAATTCGACATTTTGGGTTTCAGAGGTTGTAGAGACAGGAACTCTCGACAACAGGGATCGCGAAATCGCAAAACCCGAAGTCTCGGTTCGGCAAAGGGCACGATCTTACTGAGATTGGGAGACTTGAGTGGTGCTTTATGGTTGATCACACATGGCATACTCATAAGGACCTGTGGATACACCGCCGAGTGTGTGAGGGATTCCCTGTGGGGAAAACCAAAGAGTCAATCAGACTCAGGAAGGAATATTTAGAATGATCCTGAGCGAATCTTGGCCCAAGGGTCAAGGTCTGCACCATTTTGGTATCAAAGCACAGAACAAGTCTTTGCTTTCTGTAGCAGAGAAAAGAGAACCATTTTCAGCCATGCCGCCGAGAAGAAGAGACAGACCAATGCCTGATCCAGCAGTAGAGAGGGAAATGCGCGAACTATGTGCCAGGCTTGATGCCATGGAGACAACACAGAGGCGCACAGTCGATGTTGGGGATATCAGCGAGGCCGAAAGTGAAAATGAAGCTAGGAACGAAGGAGAAGAAGTAGCAGTCGAAGATGCTGCAGATGAATGCCTATTCAGGGCTGCTGCAAGGATAGGTGATAGAGAAAAAATAGACATTCCAGTGTATGAGGGAAACTTGTATGTTGAAGAGCTTCTAGACTAGATTAGAGATCTGGATAAATACTTTGACTATGAGGATGTCGAGGAAGATAAGAAGGTCAAACATGCTATCACCGGACTTAAATGGCATGTAGCACTATGGTGGGTTGAACTGCAGGCTGACAGACGCTGCAAAGGAAAGCATAAAATCAAAAGCTGGGATAGAATGGTTGCGAAGATGAAAGCCAGATTCATACCCAAGGACTATCAAATTACTCTATTTCGGAGGATGTAGAATTTGAGATACAAGTTGATGTCAGTGAAAGAATACACTAAAGAGTTCTACAAGATAAACATCAGAGTAGGTCATTGGGAAAGCGATGATGAAAAGGTTGCCAAGTACATGAATGGTCTGAGATATGACATCCAAGATGAGATGAGCATGATGATCATTCAAACTGTAGAAGATGCTTATCAGATGGCTCTGAAAGCTAAAGAGAAGCTGAGTCGAAAGCAAGGTCAAAGAGGTCGAGGCAGAAGTCAAGCCAGAGGCAAAACAATTGCCCAAGACAGAACTCAGAGACCTAAAGAAGAGGGGAAGAAACCTCAAACTCAAATTGAGAGAGGAGGAAGCTCACAGAGAGGGCAGTATGTTGTAGAAATACTTTTCCTCGAGCTAGAGGAAGAGGAAGAGGTCGAGGAGGTGAAGTGAAATGTTTTGTCTGTGGGAAAAATGAACATAAATCTTATGAGTGTCTAGACAGAAAGAAAGATGGTGGTGAGACTCACAATGCCAAAGCTCAAGGACGGAATGTTGAGGGCGGAAGATCCTTGATGATGAGGAAAGTTCTCTTAATGCCAGAAAAGGAGGCAGAGAACCCAACCAAAAGGAACAATCTGTTTCTGACTGCTTGCAAAACAAAAGACAAAGTATGCAAAGTCATCGTGGACAGCGGTAGCACAGACAATCTCATTTCTACAGAGATGGTAGAAAAGATGGAGCTGGATACTATCGTGCATCCAAGCCCATACAGAGTTTCATGGCTACAAAAAGGACATCAGGTAAATGTCACTAAAGAATGTCTAGTTGAATTTAAAATAGGAGGATATAAGGATGAAATATTATGTGATAGCATTCCCATGGACGTTTGTCATCTATTGCTGGGTAGACTGTGGTAATATGACAGGAATGTGATTCATGATGGGAGAAAGAACACATACACCCTGGAGAAAAATGGGAGAACGCACATGTTGTTGTCAATTAAGGAGAAAGAAGTAAAACTAGAGGTGAGCAACACTGTACTTCTCATGAGTGGGAAGGAACTTCTTAATGAGGTTAAGAAGAAGGAAGGCACACAATTTGTTGTGGTCAAGAAGCCTAGAATTGTTTTGACCAATACAAGAGTGGATGATTTACCAGAGGAAATCTAGAAGTTGTTGGAAGAGTTCGTTGATATAGTAGTGGACGAACTACCTTGTTCGTTGCCACCGATCAGGAGTATAAACCATCACATTGATCTTATACCTGGAGCCAGTTTACCAAACAAAGCCACGTATAGATTGAAACTACAGGAGAATGAAGAAGTCAAGAGACAAGTCCAGGACTTAATGGACAAGGGACTGATTAGAGAAATCTTGAGTCCATGTGTTGTTCCAATAGTACTCAGCCCAAAGAAAGACGGAGGCTGGAGAATATGTACCTACTCAAGGGAAATCAATAAGATTACCATCAGACACAGATTTCCATTGCTAAGGATGGATGATTTGATGGATTGCTTGAGTGGAGAAAGATTTTTTTCAAAGATTGATTTGAAAAGAGAATATCATCAGATTCGCATGAGATAAGGTGATGAATGGAAGACAACATTCAAGACGAATGAGGGGTTGTACGAATGGCTTGTCATGCCATTTGGTTTAACGAATGCACCTAGTACTTTCATGAGATTGATGAACGAAGTCCTGAAGGATTTCATAGGAAAATTCGTCATTGTATATCTTGACGATATATTAATTTTCAGCAAGACAGAAGCAGAGCACTTAAAGCATTTAGCCGCAGTGATGAAGAGATTATAGCAAGAGAAATTGCTGATAAATATGAAGAAATCATCATTTATGAGGACATAACTCATTTATTTGGGTTTTGTTATCTCTACAAATGAGTTGAAGATGGATTTAGAAAAGGTGAATGCAATCAAGAATTGGCCATCACCGAAAAGTGTGTTTGAAGTTCGAAGCTTCCATGGTTTAGCTAGTTTCTACAAGAAATTCATATGAAATTTCAGTGGGATTAGCGCACCAATGATGGATACGGTGAAGAAAAGATATAAATCTTTTCACTGGACAGAGGAAGCAGAGAAGAGTTTCAATCTTCTGAAGAAGAAGATCATTGAGCAACTAATTTTGGTTTTGCCAGATTTCAGCAAGACATTCCAGGCCAAGTGTGATGCGAGTGGATTTGCAATAGGAGCGGTTTTGAGCCAAGATGACAAACCGATCACATACTTCAGTGAAAAATTGAATGAAGCAAAGGCTAAGTACTCCACATATGACAAGGAATTCTATGCGGTCATACAAGCGCTAAAGAAATGGAAACATTATTTGGTTCCCAAGGAGTTTGTTTTGTACAGTGATAATCATGCTTTACAATTGGTGACTCAACAGGAGAAGCTGAACCAAAAACATGCTAAATGGGTTGAATTCATGCAGAATTTTACTTTTGTGACTAAGCATATTTATGGAACTACTAACAAAGTTGTTGATGCTTTCAGAAGGAAATTTTTGCTATGCGGGAATTCAGAGTCAAAACTTTGGGTTTTGATAACCTCAAAGAGATGTATAGGGATGATCCAAATTTTAAGGAAGCATATGAGGTGTCTGAGAATCCAATTCTCAGGGAGAGAACCCAATGGATTGAATACATGATCCAGGATGGATTATTGTCTAGGGGCAATCAGCTATGTATTCCAAAATGCTCCATGAGGGAGAATTTGCTGAAGGAAAAACACAGTGGAGGATTGGTCGGACACTTCGGTCATGATAAGATGTTCTCAAAGTTGAATGGCTCATATTTTTTTCCAGGGATGAGGACAGATGTTAAGAAATTTGTGGACAGATGCAGGATTTGTCAGCACACCAAAGGGAAAAGGCAGAACACTGGGTCATACTAGCCATTACCCATACTTGCAATATCGTGGGATGCAGTGAGCATGGATTTTATATTGGGACTACCAAGGACACAAAGAGGATGTGATTCGATCTTTGTGGTAGTCGACAGATTTTCAAAGATGGAACATTTCATACCATGCCAGAAATACAATGACGCAACTCATATTGTGGACCTGTTTTTCAAGGAAGTCGTCAGACTTCACGGCTTGCCAAGGAGTATCGTTTCTGATCGGGATACCAAATTTGTTGGACATTTATGGAGGACTTTGTGGAAAAAGATGGGGACAATTTTGTCTTTTAGCTCAGCATATCATCCTCAGATGGATGGACAGACAGAAGTTGTGAACAGGAGCTTGGGAGATTTGCTAAGGAGCCTAGTGACTAAACACCACAGTCAATGGGATCGCATTCTTCCACAGGCGAAATTTGCTTACAATGATTCACTCAACAAAAGCACAGGGCAGAGTCGATTCCAGATTGTATATGGAATGTAGCCAAGGGGAGTTTCTGAATTGAAATATTCAGAAAAAAATAATTCAGGAGTGCTAGTGCAGAGAATTTTGCAGAAGCAATGAAGAAGCTTCACAGCCGAGTCAAGGAGCGATTGCAAAGTTCGAGCCAAGAATACAAGCGCAGAGCAGATCAACACAGGTGAGAACTTCAATTTGAAGTTGGTGATTTGATTCTTGCACATCTGAAGAAGGAAAGGTTCCCAAGGGGGACATATAACAAACTGAAGATGAAAAAGATTGGACCGTACAAGATCGTAAAGAAATTTGGGGCAAACGCATATGAGATTGAATTACTCGATGGGATTGGAATTTCTCCAATATTCAATATTGCGGATTTGTACCCTTATAGAGATGAAGAAACAGGAGCAGAGGAGGAACAGAGAGAAGTTCAATGGACAAAATAGATGCCTGCAGCTGAAAAGTCACAGATGGAAAGCATAACTGACAAGCGAATTAGCAAAAAGACCAGGAGGAAGGAGTATTTTGAATACTTGGTCAAATCGAAGGGACATCCACTTGAAGATGCCACTTGGGAAGATGAAGCAGAAATTCAGAAGCATGGACAGACTGTGCAAGAGCTCATGAACAGGAGTTCATGAAAATTTTCAAGCAAGGGAGTATGATGTAGGAGCATCGTACAAAGCCCAAAGCATGCAACTAAGCCAAAGAAATAGCTGGACACACGGAGAAAGAAAAAAGAGCACGTTTTCATAAGAACCATTTTGAATTTTGAACTTAAAAGGCATTAATCTAATAGTTAGGAAGAAGGCATACTTTGCATTTATATCTTGGAGGTTGTAAACAGATCTTGAGCGATTTGTTCTCATCTATCAATGTAAAAGGCA
Source organism: Picea engelmannii (assembly GCA_009831015.1). Taxonomy (NCBI): domain Eukaryota; kingdom Viridiplantae; phylum Streptophyta; class Pinopsida; order Pinales; family Pinaceae; genus Picea; species Picea engelmannii. The sequence continues at coordinate 2,985,173 of ML777185.1, forward strand.
TTTAAGCCCTATTAATGAAAGTAGGTAGATTTAAATTATAGATTAGACAGTTATAGAAAATGGGAGGGAAAACGAATATAGACACCCTCACTCTTGTATCATCGTAGCATTAACATTAGCATAGCACAGAAGAAGAGAGTTGTAGCAGAGAGTTGAAATGAAGAACCCATGTACAGGAGTTTTGAATTAATATATGAAGCTTTGAGTCAGATTTCATGGTGTTATGATGTTTTTTGTTTATACCTGGTGAATGGTATGCTTATAGTTGTTTTATTCTCTCTATTATGCATTTGCTTTAATACTGTGTTGAATGTATGATTTCATGCTGAATGTCTGAAGTCTGAGAGAGAGAGAGAGAGAGAGAGAGAGAGAATGAGTTTCAATTGTTTCTCTTCCTGAGTAAGAGAAGTTCCTGCAAGGAGTGCAGTGAAACATCCGCAAGGTGTGCGTTGACCAGGGTTCTGAGTTTTATCTCAGAAAGCTCAGGAGAGATATCATTGTTCTCATTCCAGGTGAAGTACAGGTGGAGCATAGAAGTCGTGCAAGGTGTGCGCAGACTAGTTGAGACCTTAACCTTATCAACTAAGGTTGAAAGGTGAGGGATTGTTGTTGCAAAGGGTGCATAGAGTCGAAGAATCAAATACCTAGAAGTATTTGAAAGAATTCTGCAAGGAGTGCACGCAGGAGTCCTTTCAAGACTTGAGTTGCAAGCAAAAGATCAGGAGGGTTAGCATCCTTTGAAAGTACTCAAAGGGAGACAGGAGACGTCTCGTAGAAGTTAAGTCTTAGTGGGAGAACACTGGTTCATTTCACAGAAGCTGTCAAGGAGGGAACAAGCGGTTGAAATTCTTCGAGGAGAGCTCGCAAAGTCACGAGGACCGTAGGATCTAGAAAAGATGCAAGGTGTATAGGGCGGACGAACCCATCACTTTGGTATCACAAATCAATGTGGACCGTTGATCATGATCTGTTGTGAGCCGATAGATCATTTCGGGGATTTGGAGTTCGTAAGTCCAGAGTGTAAGCCAAAATCTGTGGTCATTCTAACTCTCGAATCGTGAAAAGAATTGTTAAGTGAAGGATTTCGGAATTCGGATTTTGAAGTGTTAGGGGGACGGTAGTCGAAGGCTTGTTTAAGTCCTGAAAGCTGGGAAGAAGGACAAGTGGCGAGAGTCCACATCAGAGATAGAAATCATTTGAGTGTACAGGTGGCGTGTCCTTGTCAAATAGGCGGAGTCAAACCTTGTTGACTGTTTCAGGGTTTTAGAGGTCGAAGGGCTAGGAGCCTTGCATCCGGATTCGCGAAGTCGTGAAGTCCGAAACCCCAATGAAGTGAAAATTCCATTGGGAAGCCAATCTTTGTTGAACGCATCGAAATTCAACATTTCAGGTTTCAGAGGTTGTAGAGACAGGAACTCTCAGCAACAGGGATCACAGAATCACGAAACCCGAAGTCCTGGTTCGGCAAAGGGTGCGATCTTACTGAGATCGGGAGACTTGAGTGGTGCTTTGTGGTTGATCACATAGGGCATACTCATAAGGACCTATGGATACACCACCGAGTGTGTGAGGGATTCCCTGTGGGGAAAACCAAAGAGTAAATCAGACTCAGGAAGGCAGATTTAGAACGATCCTGAGCGGATCTTGGCCTGAGGGTCGAGGCCTACACCAGATTGGTTGTCAAAAATAATTCTCTGGATTACAAAGGATTCATCTATGTCAAAAAAATTGTTCTCATATATTTCCACCGTGGATGACCCAATTTTCTGCATGTGCTCAGCTTGAATTTCAAGTTGTAGTTTTCAACTTTCAATTCCGGGTTCCTCCGCCTGCCCTGCATTGTTTTTTCTTTTCTTCGCCAATGAAATTTTGTGAGAACTATCAATATTTATGCAAGGATTGTTCTTATCTCCTCCTTCGTTCAAAGATTTCTGGGTTGCTTTCTTATTGGGGTGGCTCGTCGAAGTGATGCTCTATGATGTCGTGCTCTTGGGAGTGCTGGAGGGGGACTGGGTACTCTTCTCACTGAATACTTTTCCATGTTGTTTATACAATTCAGTCGCACTTTGCAATGTCTCTATGTCACAATCACCAGAAGAAGGATTGTTGTCAACACTGTCCCTATCTTAGGTTAGGTGTCTATGGATAAAAGAGGTGTTAAAGCCAACACCCAGTAAATGTTCTCGAAAAATTCCATTAGGGTCGAACCCTTTTAGCCTTTCAGCGTACGTTAGGTTTAATTTCTTGAAATGGGCGGAAAACTTGTCAATCTTGTTGATGTTTCTGCACACGAAGTCTCCTACTTTCCAGGGCAGAGGAATGAACTGTTTTTTTTTCTTGTCATGGAAAAAATGCAACCAGTGGTTGTATTGCCTTGTTATTTCTGCAACAAACATCTTGTTCGTTATGTGGCATGGAAGGAAGGCAGGATTTTCCTTAGAGCCAAATACCATGAGGACACTGTGATTTTCCTCTTACTCAAGTGTGCCCTTCTTGTTCAAAAACTTGCTTGCCTGGCCAGACATGCGTGGAGCATCCTTGCCTAACAGTAAATCTTTGAAAACTGAGACAAAGACATTAAAAACTTCATAAAAACAATGGGAGGCCTTGTGTCTCCATAGGGCCTCATGCCAGAATGTTACTAGGTCGAATCCAGAGTGTATTTTATTGGAAAGAGAAAGTTTTGGAAAAGGGCAACAATACACAATTGCAAAAATCAAGTAGGATGACATATAAAATTTATTTGATTCTTTAAATCGTGACAACTGGGAACATAGCTCAATGGAAATTATCTTCCCCCAATCAAAAATGTATTGTTCCTTGACTGTCAAATACAAAATATAAATAATTATATGGGAAATGCTTGATATGGATGCCTGTCCCTATTCTTGTAAACAACCAAGCAATTTCCCGGAATGGATTTCTAAAGGAACTTACCTGCAACCTTGTGATATCTTCAGGAACTGTTGTCGGGTCTTCAAGGAAGTCGGCTAAGATGTCCAACCCGTTATGATGTTTTTCTAGAGACTTCTTGCAGTCTTTTCCTCTGAACGTCAATGTTGGTTTCGACAATTTTAACTTCTCGTGGAAGACCTGAAGTGACAAAGAAACAAGAGAATGGTTGTGCGGTGGAATAATTCTTTGGCCTAGAATATATTTTTCAATGCACCAAGAGACCACCTCCTTATAGTCAAAAACCTCAGGGACGCAGCCTGCACGAGCGATTCCAGAGGTCCAAATCACTTTGTTCTAGGCGGAACGGGATGAATAGTAAAATTATTCCTTAGACCACTAGAAGTTCTGGTCCTCTTGTGCGAACATATTTACTGTATCTCCACAAAACTGTTGTCGACCTGCTGCCATAAGTCTACAAGAATGTTTATTTGTTCCAGATGATGAATGAAATGAAAAGTTGGAAAGGATAATATAACCCTGCGCAAATTTTGGTCGAAAGCATGTGAATGGGAGATGTCCTCAAGACTTTCGTTGATTAATGACAATTTGGACGGTTGTTGCATGATGCGTTGTTAACATTAAACACTACTAATTACATACATAGAAATGCGAACATGGTGGATATTGCAATGAGCGATTAAGCATTGTAGATTTCTTGAGTGGCCCAACACGAGGATGTGTGTTCGAGATGAACAATCAGAAGGGACAAAATAACTCTCTGCGCATCTTTCTTTAATGCGTAATAATGGGATATCTCTTTGATATTTTCACCCATTAATGACAATGTTGACGGTTCTTGCATGGTCAGTTGTTAGCATGAAAGGTTTCTAATTGCATAGTAAGAAAGTACGGAGGTCGCAGGCAAGGGAAAAAAATGCTACAAAATAGGGTTGCAAGGTACAACCGTTGAAGGTGAGGGCGCGAGGGTCAAATTGTATGCCTCGAAATTTTTTTAGTGCAATACGCGTAACAACGAAGAGGGTATGGTAGGACAGCCAGAAGGACAGGAAGTTAGTGGGGATGGAAGGAAGCAAGAGATACTTTGAAACATTTTTTAGCAGTGGTAGAGTAAAGCTTGTGGGTTCGATGAGCCCGCATTGGAATTGTAGATCATGGAAGTTTTGAGTGCAAGATGTACATGACACAACAAGAAGCAGAGTTCGAAATTGTGAACCTGCCAATCGTGGCCATAAAATTGGCCAAGTATGGAGAGCAATAGCAGTCGGTCAGATTCGTCGTGTGATTATATAGATGAAGATAAAGATATTTCAACCCGCCAAGGCTGGAAACTGCATTTATAGAAAGGTGACTAAGTATATAATCACAAAGAGATAATACAAGGGAAGAAGAAAAGGAAAAGGGACCAACGACTCTGCAGTGGAATTGTAAATCACGGAAATTTTGAGTGCAATATGTATATCACGGAACAAGAAGCAGCAGAGTTCGAATGCACCAACCCGAAACACTGACTAAGAATTGGAGATTTCGTGAACCCGTGAACAGGAGGATCCAAAATAGGGTTAGAAGGTCTGCCCAGAACATGTGAGGTCCCGATGGTCAAATTGTATCGTTCAAAACATTTGAATGCACAATCTGTAACATGGAAAAGGGGATGATGTCGGAACCCGGTAGTCAATTTCTATATTGCAAAGGGCTGGATACGAATTGTTTCATATTGTTGTGTGCAGTCTTCACTTGTAAGAGCATAACCAATGTATATTAGGAAGCACATTTTTGAACCGTGGTACAGTGAAGCTTGTGATTTCGAGGAGCCCGTGATAGAATTGTAGATTGCCAACGCAACAACCGCAGCCATATAATTGGCTAAGTATGGAAAGCAATAGCGGTCGATCGGATTCCTGGTGTGATTATATAGATGGAGATAAAGAAGTCAGCCCACCAATGTTGGAACCCACGATCATAGAAAAGTGACCAAGTATATAACCAGAGAGCCGTAATACAGGGGAAGAAGAAAAGGGAAAAAGGAGAAAGGAGTCGACAATGGAATTGTAGATCACAAAAATTTTGAGTACAAGATGTGAACCCGATAGTCAATTTGTATATTGTGGAGGGTCGGATGCCAACTGAGGCAGTGACAGATACTTTGAAACATTTGTGAACCGTGGTACAACAAAGGTTGATGCTAACCCGAAACAGTATCCAAGAGTTGCACAGTTAGCGAACCCTGTAACAGGAGGATCCAAAACAGGATGAGAACATGTTTGCAGAAGACACAAGTCCCCGACATTCAACTTGTATCATTTCGAACATTTGAATGCATAATTTGTAACACAGAAGAGCGGATGATGTCGAAACCCAATGGTCAATTTGTATATTGAGCAGGGTGCGATGCCACCTTTTCGTACCTCTGTGTCTAGTTGTCACTACTAAAAACTAATTTAGTATTGAAAATAATTTTTTAGATTCTATTAAATACTTCATAGGGATTAGCATCTGTAAACAATGGCAATCTACACCCCACCAGCCCTGCATTCCGTGTATGAATTTGTATATCGCAGAACTAGAAGTGATATTTGGAGAACATGGAACAATAGAAGTGCAATGTTGAGTCAGCCAGTCTGCAGGTCCGCTTTTCAATTTGTATATCGCGGACTTGTGGGTGCTATTTGTAACACATGCAACAATGGAGACCCAATTTTGAGCCCGCCCACGTGAGAACCCGCGATCAAAAATGTTGCTAGGTATGGAATGCAGAATTCGTACATGCTCTATAAGATATCATGTCCATACTTTATAGTCCCATAATACGCGAGAAGAAAAAAAGGGAAAAAGGATCGAGTATTTAGCAGTGGAATTGTAGATCACAGAAATTTAGAGTGGAAGATGTATATAACGGAATAAAAAGGAACAGAGTTCAATTGCGCCAACTCGGAAACCGTGGGCATAAAATTCACTAATTATGAAAATGAACAACTAGCAGTCTAATCCGTCATTCGAGGATATATATGGAGATGAAATGGTCCCAACCTGGCAAACGTGGACATAAAATTGTCCAAGTATCGAAAGCACCAGCGGTTAGTCAGATTCGTCGTCTAATTATATAGATGGAGATAAAGATATGTCAACCCGCCAACGCTGGAGCTGCATATTTTGTGAACCTGGAAACAGGAGGATCCAAAATAGGCTGAGAAGGTATCTGCAGAGGAGGCAAGGCCCAGACCTTCTAATTGTATCGCTCTGAACATTTGAATGCATAATCTGTAACACGGAAGAGCGGATGATGTCCGGTAGTCAATTTGTATATTGCGAAGAGTGAAATACCAATTGTTTCGTACCTCTATGTCTAGTTGTCACTACTAAGAGCTAATTTAGTATTCAAAATAATTTTTTAGATACTGTTAGATACTTCATAGGGATTAGCATCCGTAAACAATGGCAATCTCCACCCTGCCAGTTCTTCATTTTGTGTGTCAATTTCTATATCGTGGAACTGGGAGCGTTGTTTGGAGGACACAGAACAATAGAAGTGCAATCTTCAGTCAACCATTCTATAGGTTCGCTTGTCAATTTGTATATCATGAAACTCTGGGTGCTATTTGTAGGCCACAAAACAATGGAGGCCCAATTTTGAGCCCGTTCGCTCGGGAACCCGCGATCCAACATGTCACTAGGTATGAAATGCAGAATTTGTACATGCTCTATAAAATATTATGTCCATATTTTATAGTCCCATAATACACGAGAATAAAATAAGGTGAAAAGGATGGAGGTGTTCACAGTGGAATTGTAGATAATACACGGGAAGAAAAGAAGGGAAAAAGAACTAAGTATCGTAGAAGAACATCTAGTGTTTGATTATTAATAAAAATGCTTGAGAAACCCTGCTGAGTTTTGACCAGGTAAGGCATAAATTACAGATCACAGAAGTATATTTCATACCACTGTGTCCACTTGTCACTACTAAGAGCATTTTTGATGTATATCAGGAAGGACGCAAAGTTGTTGGGGATGGAAAGCAACAACATATACTTTAAACAAACTTAATGTATACGAGGAACCCGCGGTGGAATTGTAGATCACGGATGTTTCGAGTGCAAGATGTATATAGCAGAATGATAAGTACTTGGGTTCGCAAGCGTCGGCCCCGCAGCGATGGGCATAAAATTGGCTAAGTATGGAAAGGAACAGCGGTCGGTTGGATCCGTCATGCGAGGATATAGATGGAGATGTTAAAGCATGAATTGCATATCACAGAAGTATCTTTCATACCACTGTGTCCACTTGTCACTAGTAAGAGCATTGTTGATGTATATCAGGAAGGACGCGAAGTTGCTAGGGATGGAAAGCAACAACAGATAATTTAAACGAAGTTAATGTATACGAGAAACCTGCGGTGGAATTGTAGATCACGGATATTTTGAGTGCAAGATGTATATAGCAGAACGATAAGCAGTTGGGTTCACAAGTGTCGGCCCCGTAGCGGCGAGCATAAAATTGGCTTAGTATGGAAAGGAACAGCGGCCAGTCGAATCTGTCATGTGAGGATATAGATGGAGATGAAGACATGACAGCCCGCCAACTTTGGAACCGGATACCATAGAAAGGGCAGTAAGTATATATCCAGAAAGCGATAATGAGCAGGAAGAACAAAAGGCCAGTTCATATGCGTCGATCCGGCAACCGCGGCCATAAAATTGCCTAGGTATGGAAAGGTACAATGGTCGGTTGGATTCGTCATGTGAAGATACAGATGGAGATGAAGATATGTTAGCTCGCGAACCCTGCAACCGCCCAATAAATAAATACGACTAAGTATAAAACCAAAAAGCCATAATGGACAGGAAAAGCAAAAGGGGAAAAGAGATAAGTATCTGAGAGTCGAAAAAACCTTTTTTTTTTCGTTTACTAATGTCAATGTTTTTGAACCTCTACTGGGTTATCACTAATAAAAGCATTAAGTACAGATCACTGAAGTTCTTTGGTTGTAACATGTATATGATGAAACAAGGGACATAGGTGTTGGGTACCGCGAACCTGGGGCCTGGTGCCCAGATAACTGGCTAAGTATTGGCCAAGACAAAGTTTTGATATCTATTTCAATATATTTCATACTAGTATCTATCAATGGAGAAATTTTTCATATTTATCTGAATAGTATTCATACTAATATATATTAATGGATTGGTTCTGTTTCAAATGCAAATGATCTCCCAATTTGCAAGATGCTCTTCGGCTTGCAAATTTCGTTGAAACCATGAAAATTTTGACAGCAAGATGTACATAGCGCAACAAGAAACATGAATTTGCATTCTAGTCTCAACGAGATAAACTCCTTATCATCTATTCATCTTGTACTCGTTGCAATGACATCAGCAAAATCCGGCTCTCCATAAACATCAATATCTAAATTAAATTAAATGCAATCATAATTTGGTGTGACTTTAAGAAATTAAAGCATAAATTGCATACTATGGAAGTTCTTAGGCTGCAAGATGTATATGACGGAACAATGGACATATTTGTTTAATACCGCAAACCCAAACATAATTGCCTAAGCTTTGTCGAAGAGGAAGTTTTTTTGTATTTATTCCAATAGTACTGATATTAGTATATCTGCATGGATATTATCAAATAGAAGAAGCTGCAATATATCCAACATACTTCACAGGAACATTGTGTCAACAGTTCAGCCACCTTGTTGTAAGTCATTAATTGATTCTATTTACGGAACCCGAAGAATGGGAGCAGGACGGGTCCTCCAATTTCTTTCTTTAAATACAGGGTCACCGCCACACAAGTATGGCCTATGAAAAATTATTCTTAAATGTAAAATGTAAAAAAAGAACAGGCCAGGTTTTATTTAGATTAAAGTAGTGGGAAGCAAAAACAAAAGCTTGTCCTTCATGTTTAACGACACAGGGGAAGAAGGTACAAAACACAATTAAAACAAATACCAGAAATTGGAAAATACTGTTAAAAAACAAACCAAAATTATTATATATTCAAATAAGATGGGCTACAAAATACAGCTGAGACTATTTGCGACAACGATTGTGATTTCGCCTGCCGTTGACCAATAAAAAATATGTACATTGATGAATCTTATTCACAGTTTTCATGACGTTCAAACTCTTTATTTGTAAAAAATGAGTTGAATATCAATTTTGGGTTTTCTACTTAATCGGTGCTGCCAAGTACATCTATCCCAGTTTTTTGAATACCTACTCTCTTCCAGATATGGCCTACTTGCAATGGTTTCTTATTCAACATTCCATTCTTTGTCAAGTATTAATTTCCCTATGTCGTCGAAAAGTTGGGGTTTAAGGTGCTTTCCTTGCAATGTTCCTGACCCTTGACATCCGAGACAACTTAGAAATGTGATTCAGGTCGATTTCAAAGTGGACGGAGTTGTTTTATGTCACAACAGCCAAGGCAGGGGAAAAAAATTCAAGTACATAGTGATTGGTATTCTCCCTGTATTTGATTGTCTGGTTGGTTGAGAAGCCTACCTGAGGATTTGTATGTGGAACTTCTTTGCTTTATTATAGTAAATTGGAAGAAACATCCAACCCAAATGCAAAATGAAACTCTGTTGAGGTACATAACTTCTTTAGGCAGCAGAGGTGTGGCAAGTGCATCAAATGTTGCAGAATGCACCAGCACAGGTCTGGCAAGTGTATCAAATGTTGTAGATGGAATCAAAGTATATATTTCCTCATAGCAGTGGAGGTATGGTGGCCCACAGAAAGGTCTGGAATGTTCGGAGGTGACGCCAAATATGTGGAGTCTGCAACTACATCCATAGGAAACCGAACAAACTTTGACAAAGAACATAGCTTTCTGTCAAGTCGGCTACCAGACCCACATGAAGGTCATCAAACTATGAAGTAGAAACTTTTGTAGTGATAATATGTCATTTTATCCAACCATACAGTTTATGTTACCCACCTCCGAGGTAGACAAATACTTGTGAAATCTCTACAATTCGATACACTTGCCAAATCTGTGTTGTTGGAAGAAGCTATATACTTAAATGAAGAACAATTTTGCACGTGACCTCAAAATCTATTACAATTGCTAGGAAGAAAACAAAGAAGTTCAACCAACAAATCTCCAGGCAACCTTTTCAACCAACCAAAGCATCGAGCACAGGGAGAACACCAACGAGAACATACTTGTTCTTTTTTTTTTCGTCCTTTCTGAGTTTCTCTTGTATAACAGATTTTTTTTTTTACTCAAAGGTCATGTCACATAAAACTAGTCTCTCTTCTTTCATCTGCCCCTAAATCACATCTCTAAGTTGTCTTACATGTCCATGACCAGGAACATTAGAACGAAGGCACCCTAAAGCACAACTCTTTGATGATAGAGAGAAATGACAATAAGTATTTAAAAGCAACGTTGGATGGTCTTCCCTATATTTTGTGTTGATTTGTTTTAATGACAGATGTTCTCGATATTTTCACTTATTAATGCCAATCTTTTTGAATATGTATGCTCAATAGTGACTAGCAACACGTATTAAAATTCCCATGTCCAAGCAGATTCTCAAATCTGACATCTAAGATATGCACAATATTAAAGAGGGACATGATGTCAAGGCCTCTGTGGGTGACACATTCGTGAACTATGGTGAAGCTTTTAAGAAAACTAAAACTGCACAAGCAAAAAAATAAAATAAAAAGTATTTCGCAAATTCAAAATGTAGGCAAAAAGAAATTACCAGATCCCATAATCTTCGCTTGTCTATTCATTTTAATGGGAGATGTCCTCGAGCTTTCCAGTTATTAAAGCCCATCATTTCGAAATGCACAATATTAAAGAGGGACATGATGTCAAGGTCTCTATGGGTGACACGTTCATGAACTATGTTGAAGCTTTTAAGAAAACTAAAACTGCACAATCAAAAAAATAAAAAATAAAGTATTTCGCAAATTCAAAATGCAGGCAAAAAGAAATTACCAGATCCCATAATATCCGCATGTCTATTCATTTTAATGGGAGATGTCATCGAGATTTCCAGTTATTAAAGCCCATCATTTTGAAATGCACAATATTAAAGAGGGACATGACGTCAAGGCCTCTGTCGGCGACACGTTCGTGAACTATGCCGAAGCTTTTAAGAAAACTAAAACTGCAGAAGAAAAAAAAAAATTTATTTTCACAAATTCAAAATGCAGGCAAAAAGAGATTATTGGATCCCATAATATTTGCATGTCTATTCATTTTAATGGGAGATGTCCTCGAGCTTTCTAGTTATTAAAGCCCATCTTTTCGAACCTGTCTGGTCGGTTCTGACTTTTGAAAGCATATTTAATGTGTATTGGGAAGCGCTGACGGTAGCGGGGATGGAGCCCTATGTAACAGACGTTACTACTATTTTTTTGTTTTTGTTGACGAGTGTATGTAAAACGTACATAAAGAAAAGTAATTTGAGAATGCTAGTTTTTTTGCACGAGCCCTTGAAATTCAAATAGTCCGCAAGTCTGATTGTCAATTTGTATATCACAGAACTCTCCATGCTATTTGTAGGACATGGAACAACAGAGACCGAACTTAGAGCCCACCACCCCGAGAACCCGCGATCCAAAAAATGCTTACTATTTTTTTTGTGCTTTTTGTCCACCAAGGTATGTAGAACGTATGTAAAGTAAACTATTTCGATAATGCTAAGTTTTTTGGACATGCTGCCCTTCAAATTCAAATAGTCCGCAAGTCCGATTGTCAATTTGTATATCACGGAACTCTCCAATTGTCAATTTTCAGTCGCCTACCCCAAGAACCCGCGATGCAAAAACTAGCTAAGTATGGGATGAGGGCTCCGTGCATGCTTTATATATCTACTTTATAAAATTACATATTTCCTATGTTTAATTTATGCTGTCCAGTAAACCTATAATTTGATAAATTTCAATGTCTTCTGTCCAGGAGCCCTTCTTTTAAAGAAAACTAATTTGGAAATGCTAATGTATACACCATAGTTCGATATAACCTATCCGTGAAGCTGCATCCATAAAACTGGCTAAGTATGGAACCGAACTGCGGTCGGTCAGAATGATCGTGGAACTCTTTGTGCTATTTACAGGGCACAGAACAATAGAAGCCCAATTTTCAGCCCACCACCCCGAGAACCCGCGATCATTAACTTATGCTGTCCAGGAAACCTAAATTTCATAAATTGCATTCTCTTCTGTCCAGGAGGCCTTCTTTTAAAGAAAACTATTTCGGGAAAGCTAATGTATACACCGAACATGACTTGTCATAGTTCGATAGAACCTATTCACGAAGCAGCGTCCATAAAACTAGCTAAGTATGCAACCGAACGACGGTCGCTCGGAATGACCACAGAAACGCGAGAAACTAGAGTCAAACGCAGTTTACAACAGGAAAGTAAAAGCGAGAGAACAACTATATCTCCCAAACAACAAAAGGCAATCTTATAACTATGAAACATAGTAACACAGAATCCATGGAAAAAGCATCGACAACTATGAAATATATTTTGAGGCCGACAAACTCAGTTTCAACGCGTAACAGATGCAATTTACATCGCCTGTAATTCTTTAGTCTGTTATTTTATCTTAATAAGCCCAATTTGATTTATCCTATCCAGGAAACCTATAATTTCATAAATTGCATTCTCTTCTGTCCAGGAGGCCTTCTTTTAAAGAAAACTAATTCGGGAAAGCTAATGTATACACCAAACACGACTTGTCATAGTTCAATAGAACCTATTCATGAAGTCGCGTCCATAAAACTGGCTAAGTATGCAACCGAACGACCGTCGCTCAGAATGACCACAGAAACGAAAGAAACTAGAGTCAAACACAATTTACAACAGGAAAGTAAAAGGGAGAGAACAACTATATCTCCCACATAACAAAATGCAATTTCATAACTATGAAACCATAGTAGCACATAATCCATGGAAAAAGCATCAACAGCTATGAAATATATTTTGAGGCTGACAAACTCTACTGCAACGCGTAAGGGATGCAATTTACATCGCCTGTAATTCTTTAGTCTGTTATTTTATCTTAATAAGCCCAATTTGACTTATGTTGTCCAGAAAACCTATAATTTCATAAATTGCATTCTCTTTTGTCCAGGAGGCCTTCTTTTAAAGAAAACTAATTCGAGAAAGCTAATGTATACACCGAACACAATCTATCATAGTTCGATAGAACCTATTCGCGAAGCTGCGTCCATAAAATTGGCTAAGTATGCAATCGAACGACAGTCGCTCGGAATGACCACAGAAATGCGATAAACTAGAGTCAAACGTAGTTTACAATAGGAAAGTAAAAGGGAGAGAATAGCTATATCTCCCACACAGCAAAAGGCATTCTCATAGCTATGAAAACATAGTAACACAGAATCCGTGGAAAAAGCATCGACACCTATGAAATATATTTTGAGGTCGACAAACTCTTCTTCAACGCGTAACAGATGCAATTTACATTGCCTGCAATTCTTTAGTCTGTTATTTTATCTTAATAGTATTCTATGCAAATTGTAGTGCAAAAAAATGTAACCAGAGATCCAACCGCAGATGCAACATACCAACATTGCAAACCCTGGGCAAACAAGAACATGCACCAAATAAGAACCCAGCTAAGAAGCACCAAAAGGCCCAAGTACAAGCACAGGACTGGAACCCTGCAAAGTCGAATCAAGCAACAATAAACAACATACAACGAAGAAATAAGCAAGCAACAACCACTCCCCTAGGAACGATGTTGTTCCAATCGCGATTGTAGAAATCTAAACGTGCAAACTGCAACAAAACAAACAGGCAAGCAACAACAACGACAACATGCAAATAAGAAATTAGTGGCATGCAAAAAACAAGCATGGACTAGTGAACCAACAATGTCGATGGAGCATATAAATTTAAAAAATGGAAGAAAATGTCTTCTAACAAGCTTGTTAAGTAACCATTCAACACTACCAAGCCTATTAGGTAAACATTTAAGTCTGTTAGAAATGCACTATAAACATTTAAGAAAAAAATTCAAAGTGGCAGGTCTCTGACATATCCCAAAAAAATAATTATATTTTTTGTAATAATAGTTCGAACACCAAAGAATGTATTGGAAAGCCAAACTTTGGATATGCCACCATATCAAACATTGTCATAAACTTACCTAGCATAAAATGCTAAACCAAACATTCGAATTAATGCTAGCATTATTCCACCTTCGAGGAATGCATAAGAAAATATATTATTCAGAAAGGCCATATATGATCAAATACTTTGGATATGCCAACATATATAACATTGGGAATAGCAAAGCCGGCAATAAGACCTCCAATCCCTTGTCCAATCAGATCATGACAAATATGGTACCTTTTTTTTATATAAAAATCGATGTTTTCAGTTCCTTGGTTCCAACAATAGATAATATGGAAATATTTGTGGTCAAAGGACATACTAATATGAAGTCAACGATTTATCAATCGCTATAGTCTCTCTACGCCTATGGCAGGGACTAATAAAAATGAGGTTTTATTTACCATGTCAAATTCACAATTTTACAAATCATTTAACTTTATTTAATTTAATGTGCTTTATATATGAAAGTTCACTTATGGCCAAATTGACCCATGACATTGTATTTACAATGTAAAAAGATAAAAATAATTTAATTTAATTTAATTTAATTTAATTTAATGTAATTTATATATGAAATAATTTTTAATATCAAAATTGACTAATAGAATTGAAAGAAATGTCAAAATTGGCCAATAGGATTGAAATAAATACAATTTAAGGAAGATAAGGGAGTGTAAAAGCACTTTCCAAGGAATACATAAAAGGAAGAAAATAAACCTTTAAGAATAAGGACAAAGTATTTGTAAAGTTTCAATCCTAAGAGACAAAGAAAAGTAAGGAAACTCATGAAGAGAAAGGTACTCCAAATGGAACATATTGTCTTAGAGAGACACTTCTAAATCTCAAGGTTAGAAATATGTGTGTGATGGTCACAAGGTTAAGAGATTCATTGGCCCTATGTTGCTTGAAAGGTCTACCATGTGAACTTGGAAGTTGGCCATGAGACCTCTTCTTACTACTACGAGAGCACTCAAAGAAGGAAGTGATCAACTTGCTACATGGCACACAAGGGTACTTTTCTCTAAAAATTTGGTGATGAAGGTTGAACTTCTCATGGAGGAAGAAGGCTAAGCATATCTGGTCCTCATAAGCAATACAAGTCTAGAGAGAGCGAAGTGAATCCTTGAAGAGACAATAAAAGAAGGAAAAACATCTTAAAACAAAGTGGTCCTTCTAATGAGCAAATCTAGCAAAGACAACAATCATGACGAATATGGTGGTCTCTCTTGATGCAAAAATCGTGGGAGCAAACTCTAAATTGAGTAAGAGGAACCCTCAAGTTACATGACCACTATTTGGGTTATTAAAGGGTAGGATGAACCCAACATTGATATGGAGATATACATTTGTTAGTGTTGAAGCTTTGAAGGCAATGACTCTCTAGGCTAAGACCATATGAATTAAAGATAAGCTTTCTAGATCTGAAAACAAATGCCTTTGTTTATCTCTCTCTTGGAGAAATAAACATCCAAAAATAGAGGTGATGTCTCAATATCAAAGTGGAAACACTAAAGCAATGAAGAAGCTTTCACATACCAAAAGACATCAACCCCACACCTTTTCGACATCATAAAAAAAAACTAAGAAAAAAAAATACCTAAAATTGACCAGTCTAGCACTCGCTGCATCACTCTTACCACATGGAGGATCATTCAAACCATAAGTGACACTTTGCCAAACTCTTCGAGAATGATGACATGCAAAAGTAATATCTGTATATGAAGAATATTTAGAAAACGTTTTAATAAACAACTCTCTTACCAGTCTACTGCCAAACTAAAAAAACATAAACTTGACCATTTTCAAACTTTTTTAAAGGGCACTCGGATAAAATGTCCCACGGGACAGATAATTTCAGCGCTTCTCGCAAGTTGCGACTGGCGACTCAGTCGGGCCGAGTGCACGTTGACTGCCCAAGAGAGTCAAGGACTGGTTACAGTGGCAGTTTCTTTTGTCAGTGAACAGTGCATGAAAAACGTTGTACACCACCGACCTTCTGATACAATAAATGCAAACGCGGGAAAAACATTCAACGCGTACAGAGCTTAGACATCCTCTCTTTACAGTCCAAAGTTCCACAAAAATAAACTAATGAACCGCATTCTTTTGAGAATGTACTTGAATTCATTTAATTTCATAGATCTCCCAACAATGCGAAATACTGACAGAGATTCCGACGGTCAGGCCTCGGTAGAAGATACTCAGAAAAAGCATAGAAAAGCGCACCCCGACAAAAATCTCACACACTTCTGCTTTCGTATATGCATCGTATATATTGTGCAGAGCGTGACGACCATTGACGCATAATGAATTTCTTTATTTTCATTTCCAACCATATTTGTAATAACCCACAGGATACCAGTCAATACAAAATTCCATGTCGGAGCCGTATTTGTAATAATCCCCAGGATACCAGTCAATACAAATGCCATGTCCTGCTCCAACAGGAACACCAACAACGTTCAACATTCCGTACATCAAACAATAACTTGTGATTTAACAAGAGCGTAGACGTTACGTTCCATCGGGAGCATCTACCCTTTAGTCTTATCACAGTGGATTTATAGAAGAAGAAATTATTTTAACATTCACGAGACTAATAATAGTTCATGGGATAGACAGCTATACACACTGATTTCTGTATTTCAGCCATTTTTCTATTCAATTTGATGATAAGCGCTTTCAATTTCTCCACTGTTTTCTCGCTGAATAAATTATCCCAAGAGTTACCAATCAAGATATTTACATATTTGTTCTTACTGTCTTTGAAGGCTTCACATTCTAACTATGTACTTTTTTTATGATGATTGTAAGTTGGGTTAAACTCTTCAATATAATACTCTTTCTTTCTTCCTAGCGCTTTATCACAAGTTCGCTTGTGGAACCTATCCATAACAAAAGCCTTTGTCTCTTTTACTGTTCCTAGGGCATCTATTGAAGCAAATATCTCATTTACTAAGTCATTTACTACTCAATTTACTTCCAATGTAAGTCACATGTACTATTGGCCCACACTTCACAACCATAGGTGGTACACTTCACAACCATAGGTAGTACACTAATTAGGTTTGGTTTTGTAAACATTATTTAGGGTTTATAACTCTCGAGCCCAATCTCCAAGAATACAACCGAGAGCCAGCCTACCAAGTCTCAAAGTGCACTACTAAATACCAAGGGTAGCGCCCACATAAAGTGCCAGGGAGGAATCCCTCAAGGAAGCGATATGTATTGCACAAAGCGTCGACAAAAAGCATTGACAATTGTGTATATAAATTTTTCCAAACCTTATTGCCCACTGTATGTGGGATTAAAACCTAGAATTCAAATAAGTCAGAGGTATTGTTGGCCCACACTTCACAACCATTGTAATTGAGCTTTTAATTTGCTTCCAATATAAGTTAGATGTACTGTTGGCCCACACTTCACAACCATAGGTGGTACACTTCACAACCATAGAGAACAACTGAGATCACTAAAAACGGGCCAAAGAGAGTTTGGGTAGTCTTCCAATCTCATAGTTGTATTGTTGGCCCACACTTCACAACCATAGGTGGTACACTTCACAACCATTGTAATCAAGCGTTTAATTTGCTTCCAATATAAGTCAGATGTAGTGTTGGCCCACACTTCACAACCATAGGTGGATCACTAAAAGCCCAAAGAGAGTTTGGGTAGTCTTCCAATCCCATAGCTCTGCCTAGTGTTGCTTTCAAAGTGAAACTTATGAGAGAACCACCGGGGTCACTAAAAGCATGTTCTTAACCATTAGGTTTTGAACCTGTAATCTCCCAGGAAAAAACACATGTTCTTAACCACTAACTCACTAACGCTGCACCATCCCATTTACTATTCTCACCCAAATGGTGAATAATGGCTAAGAAAAATTCAGAATATCATTTTTATATTTTTTGATATAAGTATTATTTATATCCAAAAATAAATTATTTACCACTGAATAGCAAAGTTCTTAACCATTAACTCACTCAAGCTACACCATCCCATTTACTATTCTCATGGAAATGGTGAATAATGGTTAAAAAAAAATTCAGAATAAGCTAACTTTTGAGTAAACAAACTCGCACGCAAAAAAATGGCCTGAATTCGGCCAAATTTTCAGAGATAGTATGAGTTTTGCATGGATCAAAGCTCTATGCATTTCAAATCCTTACTCCAGGGATTTTACTCCATTTTAAACCAACCCAAATGCTCAAAAAATTGATCAGGTTTCTGGGTTGACCAGAAATTTAAAATGAAACCATCAAAAAAACCTACCAAAAAAGTAATAGAAGAGAAGATTACTCCCAAATTATCCCACTCCGCAGAATTTGATTGAAGCAATTGCATGTTAAAAAATCTCTTCCTCGACTGCCTCTGCAGGTTTTTATCCGGCCCCGCATACCGTACCGAGATTTATCCTACTCGATTACTTAAGGACCCACGTTTTATAATAATCTTAAATCTCTTGGAATCTGAGGCCGTATTTGTACTCGACATCCAAAGGAAAATCTGACGATCAATATTTTATAATAATCTGAATCTCACGTTTTATAATAATCTTAAATCTCTTGGAATCTGAGGCCGTATTTGTACTCGGCATCCAAAGGAAAATCTGACGATCAATATTTTATAATAATCTGAATCTCTGGCTAGTTTCAGTGTTTTCCTGGTTTATGTGGAAGCTGTAAAAAAACCAATTTGCTTGGAATCTGACGTCGTATTTGTACTTGGCATCCAAAGAAAAGCATACACGAAAAGAAAAATCTGACGATCACATGGTTCTGAATAGTAATTTAAACCCGCCACTCAGGATTGGACATGTTTTTATTGAAAAAACCACCCAATTTTTGGGCAAAGGACGAGTGCTATGAGATCAAAACCAAGGCTACTTAATGTGACTAACAAATTCCCACCTTCCTCCAACCAGACCACTGCCAAACAGGCGGTAGGTAATGGGTAAACTCCCACCTGACCAGTGCCAAACAGTAGGTAGATAATGGGTATGTTAGAAACTTCAGAATTTCCATTACACGCCTGCACATGCTACCCTGCCTGCTTTCCAACAAGGTAAGTGAATGCAGGCTTTTTCGCTTTTGATGTCTTTTGCTGTGATTTAGCAGAAGTTCATTTCATTTCGTCTGCTTGTCCGTGCAATCCATTTTTCCAAAACAAAATCTTGTGATTCTACAAAGTTTATTCTCATTGGTATGATTTCCGGATTTACCTTTTCTCTAGGTTCTCAAAATCTGGTGTTTTCTCTATTAACATTGCCTCCTCTTCATTTTCAAAATCATCCAACCCCCTTTCCTTCTCCCAAAGTCCCTTTTATGCTCCTTTTTCCCCACCACCTTTCTAGCCTCCTTTTTTCCCACTACCACCTTCCTAGCCTATGAGAAGAGTCCCAGGTCTCAGGGAGGTCAAAATAAATTAAAATATTCTCCCAACTATTCACATTAATAAACTTTACATGTTATCAAATCGATTAAATTAAATTAAATTTTGGGTAGGTTAAGAAATCCTAGCTCACCCATACATAGCTTATGCATGTACTAGTGACAACAATCATCACCTCTAATACATAGTTTTTATGTGCTCTCATTTAAGTATGCAAGAGAGTGATTCTTTAAACAAAACATCCATAAATTTTACTAACTAACTCAAAATAATCCAATATGAATTGAACATTACACCAAGATCATCATTTGCATTGTAGGAATAGTCGACGCCCCTCTCTGTAACATCCCATACAAAGTGTTTTGCAGTTACTTAGAAGCATATAGATGCATGAATAGAATTAGAAATCCAAGAGCACGAGCATGTAGTGTAGTAAGAGCCACCCAAGGTACTAATCAATTTGCGGGTATACCTTCACAAGGAGGAAGTTCATGGACAAGACTCCATACTCAATGAGGTCATAGGAGGAATTCCACTCTTGAATATGTACTAGAAATTTCTTCTGCAACAAAGGCAAAGTTTAATCCTCGCATTGAAGGACTTGTATATAAAGAATAGTTGATTAGTGTATAGCCTAATTTAGATTCAGATTCTAAGCATAATCTAGTTCACTAACTAGCATACTTTGAAGGATCAATTTCATCTTGGGAATCAAGAGCACCAAAGACATCGCCTCTTGTGGACCCTCTGCTCATCATCATGGAAAAAGAAGAAGGATTTGGTTCTAACCAGGGTCACACTATTACTTTTGAGTTTCCAATATGCTCATCAGCATGGTAAAAGAAGAAGGATTTGGTTCTAATGAGGGTGACACTATCACTTTTGAGATTCCAATCAGAGACCTTGGATATGAAGCACCTGTGAAGAATATTTCTCCATCGTATTTACCTAATTTTAATGGTTTGTACAGTGAAGACCCAAATACCTTCCTCTTTGAGTTCGATGCCATTTGTAGAAATTATGACTGTACAACAAATGCTCAAAAGTTGAAATTGTTTCCTACCACATTGAAGAATCCATCATTCCAATGGTTCATGAGACTTGGCAAGCATAGAATCCATACATGGGATGACATGAAGCAGGCTTTCCTAAAGAAATATCAAAACCACTGCAAGGCAAGAAACCTTCGTGAAGAAATCTTCAAGATGATTCAGAAGGAGGACGAGAGTTTGGGGGACTATATGGAGAGGTTCCAATATAATTTGCAAAGATCCAAACAAAGGAAACTGGACAAGGACACTTTGCACACTATCTTGAGCAGAGATATAAAAGATGAATACATCGACCTTTTGAATTTAATAGGAGGAAGTGACATTTCCCAAGTAGAATGTAATCAAATATGACTTATGTAAAATATATTCAAGAGGGACTTCAAAACATGGGAAAGGTCCTCGAGATGTTGCTGCGAGGACATCTAGATGAGGAGCCACATGCGTTGAAATCGGTAATTTGTTATAAAATTTTAAAATCGATATTATTAGTTCTTTAAGCTCACAATTTGACACATTACAGGTTAAGAAGAATCAGGAAGAAACTGAGAAAGCACTACCCATATTTTTTCTCAAAATGCATAAAGAAGCATCCCTTAAGGGAGTGCCCACTAAATAATCTTGAAGTCTGTAGCATTTGTGAGCATAATCATGCCACCAACAATTTTCCCTCTTTTCCATAATTAAAATTTGTGTATCAAGGAACTAATGAATAAACTAAGTAGATTTGTTTCATTTCCAAAAGAGACCACGACCACCTCAATTGTTAAGTATGGTTCAAGACCCTTCTCAATTCTATAATTCTTTTTGGACTAACCAACAAATGTAATATCCTTCTCAATCTTGGTATCCTTATATTCCATGTCCACAATATCCACCACAACCAACCCAAAATTATTAATGGCCACAAGGATGGTGAGGTTCTTCTTTTGGGACCCAACAATTTAGCAAGTTGCTCCATAACTTCCCCAACAACAATTCCAATTTCCTTTGTAGAAATAGAAATTACATATGTCTGCTAGTAATCCTCCACCAAGGCCAAAACTACCTGCACAACCCACACCTAATCCAAATAATAAAATAACTCAATCTGCTTAAACTATTGAGTTGTCTTATTTTCCTACTTGTTCTATCTCCCATGTTGATTGCCAAGGAGTCAACTTCTCATTAATTGAACTATGCCAATCATTTCAGAGGAGAGATAAGAGGAAGTTCAAGATCAAGTAACAAACCAAACCACATAAAATCAATCCACCAATAATTATCCAATTAGTCCACAAATTACTTCCCCTGAAAGTTCAAATCAACCAAAATCCAAGGATGCATCACTTCCTCCCTATTCAGAGAGGTTAAGTATTGATAAATCCCTTTCCCACCCTGAATTTGACTTCCTTGGGGATTTGAAGAAAGTATGTGTTACGATCCCATTATTTCAAGCCATCAAAGATGTACCCATTTATGCCAAAGTTGTTCAATAATTATGTCTAAAGAAACCAAGCAAGAGGAGGAAGGATCCTTCAACTGTCCAGGTCATTGGTCAACTTGTAGATCTAATTCTTGGGAAGGTTGTTACTACTAAGTATATAGATCCATGTAGTCCTATCGTTGAAGTTTACATAAAAAATATTTGTATCCCTAATACTTTAAATGATTTGGGGGTTGCGATAAATATTGTGACCAAGGAAACTATGAAAAACTTAAGTTGGCTAATTTACAACAAACTCCTATATTTCTCCAAATGACTGACTATTCCATTGTCAAACTTGAGGGTATATTAGAGGATGCAAGTATCTCTATAGATTAATGGGAATATCCGAAAAACCCATTTGGTTTTGCAACAAAAACTAATATTGGGGGTTACCCCTTAATCTTAGGTAGGCCATGGTTAGCCAAAGCTAATGCCTATATTGTTTGTAGATCCATAGACATGACTATTTCCCATGGAAACTCTACTAGAAATCTCACCTTATATCCTCCTACTAAGCCAAGATCGGACCAAGAAATGACCATGTGGGTAGGAGTTGGGGACAATGATGATGAAGATATCCAACAATTGCTCACGATTGATTTAGCCCTTGCCTTTAAAGACAAAAATGATGATGATCTCATTTGTGATGCCATAATTGATCCCAATTCATGCACTAATAATGTAATGAAAATGTTTTTTGAAGGACATCAAATATTTGATGTAAAAGTTGAATATAACAAGATATTCCTTCCTATGTATATCATGCATCCCCAACAACAACCTGTATGCCTATAGAAATCAATATAAGAAAAACATTATATATTAGTCCTAGACTCGAAAATCCGCAAAAGCAACAACTCGTAGAGTCGTTACAAATGCATGCTAATGCATTCACATGGAAATATACTGACATGAAGGGAATCCACCCTGACCTCTGCATTCATTATATATATATATATATATATATATATATATATATATATATATATGGGAAAACTTCTAACACGTTCGACAACCCCAACGTTGAATGAACCCTACAATGCATGAGATAGTGAAGGAAGAGTTACAAAAAATATTAAACATATATTTCATTTATCCCATATCTCATCATAGTTAATGGGTATCACCCCTTGTTATAATTCCTAAGAAAAATGGCAAATGGTAAATTTGTGTAGACTATAGAGAGTTAAACAAAGCTACTTCCAAATACCATTTTCCTCTTCCTTTCATTGATCAAGTCTTAGATACCTTAGAAAGAAAGAAGTATTTTTATTTACTAGATGGGTTTAGTGGGTACAACCAAATTTAGTTATACCCCAAGGATCAATAAAAAATTACTTTCACCTACCCATGGGGAACCTTTGTTTATTGGTTGTTTCCCTTTGGAATGTGTAATACACCTACCACATTTCAACGAGTTGTACTTGGTATATTTTCATATTTGATACATGATTGTGTGGAAGTGCATATGGATGACTTCACAGTTTACGGTAACACATTTGAGGAAGCCTTAGCTAACTTAGATAAAGTACTCATTCAAAGCAAGGAAACAAACTTATCCCTTAGCCATGAAAAATGTAACATGTTGTTAACTAAAGGGATAATTTTGGGACATTATATTTCACCTGTTGGAATCAAAGTGGATCCAACAAAAATTCAAGCAATATCTGATCTTTCTATCCCAAAATCATAAAAGGATGTTCAACCCTCTTAGGACATGTTGGAAATTTCATCTCCTATGTTTTCTTTACTCCCTAAAGATGTCAAATTTATTTGAACTAACCCGTGTCAAATTGTTTTTGAAGCTTTAAAAGAAAAGTTGTTTATGGCACTAATTTTAAGGGGAACAAATTGATCCTTAACATTCCATATATCAATGGATGCTTCAAACACATATATCAGAGCGGTTCTTAGATATAAAGAAGAGTAGAAGCCTAATGCAATTTATGTCATCAGTAAGAATCTAACCCATGCAAAATTGAATTACACAATAGTATCTTATATTAATAAATATTGGCACTATATTACTGGATATCTTACATTTGTACATATTGATCACTCTACCATTCTCTATTTAATGAACAAACCAATTACTATGGTAGAGTAACTACATGGTTATTAATGTTGTAGGAATTTTATATCACCATCGTTGATAAGCTTGGAAAAGAAAATGTCATTACAAATTTAATTTCTAGGATAACTAATGAAGGTGAAGATATCTCTATAGAATATACTTTTCTTGACGAATATATATTCACATTGTCTAATAACACACCATGTTTGCAGATATTGCTAACTATTTGGCTACAAGAAAGATTATGGCACATCTCTCACCAAAGGAAAGATAAAAGATTATCAAACAAAGTGCAATGTATTCTTGGGTTCAAGGATACCTCTTTTGCACAGGGTTGGATCTCATAATCTGATGTTGAGTTCAAGAGGATGGGATTTATGACATCCTAAATGATTGTCATGATGAACTTTATGGGGGTCACTTTGTTGATAAAAGGACTACATTCAAGGTACAACGTCTAGGTTATTATTGGACTACCATTTTCCGAGACGCCAAAATGTATGTGAGAAGATATGCCAATTGACAAAGAATGGGACAACCTGTTTAGTCTGATGAGATGTCGCTACAGACTCAGCTCATGGTGGAGCCTTTTGAGAAATGGGATTTAGATTTTGTGGGCCCTATCAACCCACCTTCCAAACATAATGCTCATATATTGGTTTGCACCAATTATTTCACCAAATGGATTGAGGCTAAAGCACTTCTAAGGGTTAAATAAAAAGAAATAACAAATTTTATTTATGAGGAGATCTTTGTCTACTTTGGTGTACCACAAGAAATTGTTATATATCAGGGAACGAAATTCACTTCCAAACTCATTTAGGCCATCACAAAGTAGTATCAGATATGGAATAGGACATTTACACCAAATCATCCATAAGCTAATGGGTAGTGGAGGTCACTCTCAGAGTTTTGGAATCCATATTGAACCAAAATATGTAGATTCATCACAAGGATTGGGCTAATAGGCTCCCCCTAAATATGAATACTAAGCTTGATAAAGGGTCATTCAACCCTTTCACAAGATCCTCCTCAATGAAAATATTAATCTTGAGGAAGGGTTAGAAACCATTCCCCAAGATTCTATCTATTGAGAATACTAAGCCTAAGGAAGGGTCGACCAACCCTTCCTCGGGACCACCTATTGTAGGGGATAGTCAGCCCTACCAACTAGAATCGACAGTCAACCAAATGTAATTCAATCAACTTTCTAAGTCAATTATATGGGGCGGTCAAATAGACAGATGGGTCGACCGACCGAGGCAGTTAGGAATTTACAACTTCCATTGAACTGTATACACAAGTATATATGTGTCTATGTAACATAGGAAAGGTTGGTTGTTGTTGTACATAATAAAGTGCATATTTCCGGTTCTCCCACTACTTTGTGTATGTTTCCATATATGTCTATGTGTGTGTATATATAGTATTGTATCATATATGCTACTCTGTGTAACGAACTACTAGTAACACTCTTGTACATTCCCTTATATTACAACATTGGTTCTTCTCCCAGAAGTTCTGAACTCAGGCATGTAAAATAAAGAGAACATAGATGTTAATATTGGAAGACATACATGAATGGTGGGAGTGGAAAATCATTAATTACATAAAAAAAAATTGTGGAGGAACCAACTGACGTTGGTGGAAGCTCGAGCATAGTTCTTCATAGAGACACATGAACGATTCCTAGAAGCCATCTCAGAGGCATTATTTGGATATTTTAACCAATTCTCTAATGCACAAGCTAACTCTGGATGAATAGTTAATGCTAAAAATAACCAACGGAGGCCAAAAAAATTAAACAAGTGGTTTGAAAGAGTCATCCATGACTACATCGAAGAACAAGCAATTGAGGATAGATCGTCAATCAAAACTGTTAAAAAAAAATTACACCAAATTGCATGATGATTTTCTTTGTACCGTTCCATTCCTATTGCATACTTTTCTACTATAAAAAAGAGTTGGATACATTGTCGAGTATCGTCCACTCTTGTGCACACCTCCACAAAATTATAACTGGGAGAAAAAGAAGGATGAGTGGGAAGAATTATTAGAATCTAATTGTAATGACACACACTGAGCCTAAGATTACTTCCTTAAGAAACGGGAATAGAAAAATGGATAACATCGTCGACTTCGAGTAAGTTAGGCCAATGATGGGGGGATGGATGATCTGTGAGATGCTATAAGTAGAGGTGACCACACTGAAGCAAATAATGTCAAAAGAAAGGAGGAAGATAACTAAAAAAAGAGATGTCTCAGAGTCAAGAGGGAAGACTACACGAAGAATGTAGATCCATAAACCCTCACCTGACATCCATAAATTGGAGTGGGATAAAAGGAAAAATAAGTGAGAAGAGATGAGAAATGAGAGGGATCCCCGAAGTTATAATCATAAACACCCCCAGGAGTGACATATCAATGGAGCACGTGAGTAATTTGAGTTGAGCGGGAGCTGATCAAACTTGGCAATAACAGTAGCCTCGACAGCTCCTAGGAGGAATGTAAATTTGCAGTTGAGAGAGGTAGCCAGAGGTGTCCATCAACAAATCAATATATTTAATAGTATGGAAATTGATGACTCGATACCCATGGTTCGAAAATATCCTACTATAAATGCTATCCCACGTATTACATACTTCCTCTGGAAAAGGATTCATATTGATAGTCAGTACATGAAGGTATGGTGTAGCACTAATAAAGATGGTCACATACAAGACACACTCATGATTGAAGTGCTAGAAATTAATTAGAATCAAGTAGAGGACATATTCCTCCATTTAAAATATCTCACACACTCTACCCCTACAAATTTACTTATTGAGGAATAACCCAAGTCAACAAACAGTGAGAACGAATTGATGCAACCTTTTGGAAGATGATTTGTTGAGTCTATAGATAAGGGTTATCAAATAGATGACATAATCCTAGCAAAAGAAGGAACACAATTGTTATTGGAATATAGTCTGATTGAAAAACAACAATAGATTGTATCGGTCAAGTCGAATACTCACATTTTGACCCCCTAAAACAAAGTCGTATGGACTTCCCAATCAACTTCTGTAATAAGTCAACAAACTCAAATTATTTCCATAGTAACAGTTCCTAAACCTCCTAAAAAATCCACAATGGGTCTCAATCATATACCCATCTACGAAGGAGACAAAGACACAAAAAAACATTGGTTCATTTGCAAAGAATTATGGGACGTGGACAACATCACAAATGAAGATAAGAAAATGGCACAATTTGGTGCCACTCTTTAAGCCAGGGCCCCCACCTGGTTCATGAACTTTACAAAAAATCATACAAGGTCAAAAATAGAAATAAATAAATTTTTCCTTACATTTTTTAAGACTCAGGACATCAGCCATCTGGTTGGGAAGAAGCTCAAAGAAATAAATCAAAGTCTGGGTGTTGGCACAGGGGCAGACCTAGGGTTCAACGCTTCAACAATGCACCAACAAAACCCTAACTACCAGCCCTTTCGACAACACCTGCGAAGAAGATGAAGTCTCACCTGAGGTAGAGGTGGGGGGGTTGTAGGACTCAAGTGTCTACAAACAAGCTGGGACACAGATATGTGATTAAAATACTTACCATAACACTTAGCCAAAAATATGCATTAAGTTATGATTCTCATTCACATCGCAGATTAACCCTTATTACAAATCAACACAGTAACAATCAAGATCAAGCCCTTAAAACCCCTTAGCACATAACATTAACTCAGATCTAGCATTCATTTACACCATTAAGCACTAAGCTACAAGATCAAATTCATTCATTATACATAACAACAACAACACTAAGATAATAACCACATAAACAACATCGCATAAAGCACATCAAGACACAGGATATACGTGATTCACCCCAGTGTGGGGCTACATACACCAACTTCTTCTTCTTCTTTATTAGTCTTCGATCTTCTTACATTCATCTGCTCCCGTGCACAAAGCCACAGAGCCCAACTCCACAGTGGACATGTGATCTGCACACAGTGGACTAGATCCACCTTCCCCAAACTTAGGTCAAGGCACAGAGCCAACTCCTTAATAACACAAAGCCTTACTTTACATAGCCATATTACACAAAGTAGCTTCCAATCTCTTGTACTAAGCCAACGTACTATGCACATAACTAACACTACTAGATATACTTACATTGCTTAGCTACTTCTTATTTATACATTTACAAGAAGGCCTAAACAAGGGTAAACCCATGGGACGACATCCCATAAACCATTACATAAACCCAAGTAAACCCTTTGCTCAGTCCACAAGCCCACAAAACAAGCGAGATCCTATGATATTCGCTCTACCTGGGCACTCCATCTTCAACTAGCCTGTCGAAGTCCCAAAACTGGTCCAACACGACCAATGTTTTCTCAAAACTTGGTCAAGGGAGCCCAACAAGCCCCAAAAACTCACCTGTGACTCGTCCCGAGTCACTCAAGTATGGGAAATGCTGCTTCAAAGGCCTCGATCTTAGCTCGATTTGCCTCAACTTGCTACTTTACCAGAGCTTGTTGCTCAACGAACTCATGAATCAACTTCTCTGTAACAAGCCCTTTCAGGCGTTGTTCAAATGTTGTAACCACTTGGTCTAGATGCGCACCTTGTCCTTCAATCTCTTCAAAAAACGTGTAGGCTTTATCCTGCACCGACTGGAGTCTCTTTGTAACCTCCATGACTCTGCTCTAGATGGCAGTAACCTGTTGCTAGACTGTGCGTTGTTCCTATGATATTTTCATCCTCTTTACTATAGTGAGTAGCTTCATCTGCACTTGGATGGTGGATGCCTGCTATTGCGATTCCTAGAGTTATGCTTCCAGTTTCCTCAGCTCCGAATCTTCTGTGAGGCGTTCATAGGTCTATGCACTATGGTTACTCAATTTCTTACATTCTGAGGCGATTTCCCTGACCCTTCCAACTACGCTCTTGGCGATTTCTTCCCCCTGATCACGCACTTCTTGTGGAGTGCTTGACATTGCTTGAAGTTATAACTTCGTTACTCTTGCTTGACACTGCTAAATGGCCTCAAAAAGCTTCCCTACTTGTATCTCGACTGACTCTTCTTCCTCCTGTGCCAAGCCCGACACAGAGCGAAGTAATTTAGTCACTGCTTCTTTAACCACAATCTCCTATGTGAGCAGCTGGTCTTTTTATTTCTGGATCTTCTCTTTGTCCTCCTTGAACATCGCCCTAATTTAATATTTCTCCTTCTGTGCAACTCGAATTTTCTCTAAGACCTCCTCCTTCTCTTGTTTCAAGGCTTATGTAGCCTACTCCTTTGCTTCTTGGACTTGATGAAGTCAAGCCTTTGTTGCATCTTCTAACCTTTATAATTGGGTGGGATCAACCCTCAATTCTTCAATCTTCAATGAAGAAGGTGCAATAGGTATTGCGCGGCTCGAATGGATGGTTTGTTGTATGTCCTTGAGCTCCTCCTCAATTCTTTCATACAGTGTTTCTTGCTTCGCTTCATGTCTCTACAAGATATCCTCTGAAGCGTCCTCCATGATTGCGATGATGAGATCGATATTGTCCACTGTGAGCACATTCTTCGACTGAGGCATATTGTCTTGGGTCTTCTTTCTTGTTGAGGGTTTCTTTGGGGAAACCTTCCTTTTCTTCGATGTTTCGGCTTCAATAGGGGAATCCTTCGACGATGTAAATTCAAATTTTTCTTTCTTTTCTCCTTCTTCGCCTCCTTGTTCTTGGTTTACTTCATCTCCTCCTCCTCCTACAGGTGAACTAGGCCTACTTTCCTTTGAGGCGTCGTCCTCCTCATCAGTTTCTATGTTATTCACTTCCTCCTTTTTCTTCGTGCTAGTCTGTCCATCATGTTCGACCCGGGTGACCAAGGGACTTCCAATGATGTCGTGGTCGAAGAGTTATGCATCTTCAACTGGTACAAGGAACTCTACTGACCATTCTTTGGTGATCTCCTCCATGTCTTCGTTGACTAGCTTAGAATAGGACTACATTTCCTCCTTATTTTCATCCCTACGCGCAATGATGTAGATAAAGTGTCGATCTGCATAGAACTTCGCTAGCAGTCTGTAGTGGTGCAGTGTATTCAGGGTCATTCGTGGAAATGCCTCAATGGCATGCTTCAGCTGCTGGTAGTAAGCATGGAAGATAGCGTTCGACTTCCACTACTTCAACATGTCGTTTGTATACCACAAGGTGGAGAACCTTGTGGCCAACGAATTTGATTGGTCAACTTCCGGAAATGTCTCTCCTTCCAACATATGCCAAGCGATAAATGTGAATAAAACCAGTAACCAACTGA
Organism: Picea engelmannii; assembly: GCA_009831015.1. Classification (NCBI taxonomy): domain Eukaryota; kingdom Viridiplantae; phylum Streptophyta; class Pinopsida; order Pinales; family Pinaceae; genus Picea; species Picea engelmannii. The sequence continues at coordinate 3,015,490 of ML777185.1, forward strand.
AATGGAACTCATAGCACTAATCTTGGGCTTCACGAAAGTCCTTCTCGAGCTCGTTGACAAGGTAACTCGCCCAGTTCATTTACATTCCTTCTACGCACTTCCATGCGAGGTCTACTATGAATCATGTGACCTGTGTTGGACGATTCTTTCTGACGAGCTTACCAACTATAAGCTGACAAGCTAGGCACACTGCACCATACTGGCTGGAGGTTACCTTGTAGCCTTGCTTCCCCTTTTCGACATCACCATAGTCTTCCTTTATGTGTTGTGCCAGGGAGAGATCTGAAGTCTTCCCTGGGTAGAACTGTTGAGGGTCTGGTCCCTGCATACTTAGTCCTGTGATGAGGTGGATCAATGTTGGATCCATAGTGACATGCTTGTCAAGTCACAAATACCCTCCAGGGTAACACAACAGGAGGAGTTTAACGCAAACGTTAACCTCGTGATGTTGACCGAAGTGAGGGATCTTCATCACGTTCAGGATCGTGGATTGCGTGAGCTCCTTTATCTATAGTTGGGAGACTATGTGTGACTTCTTCCCAGTCGTCTTCATCAAATGCGAATGTGGTGCGAGCATCACATAGTTCTTCCTATCTCTGAGGTTAAATTTGTTATTCTTCAAAGCTGGGATATTTCCTAACTGGGGTCTAGCTACGCATATCCCCTTTGGGATGTACGGGGTGATCAATGTGTACTCAAAGTCACGCGGGATACTGTCATGGTTCACCGCGCCAGCCAAAGGAGGTATGTACTCTGGCAAGATCAACAGGATCTGCTTCATGTTAGCCAGATCGTCGTGGTGTTTGCTTCAATTCTCAGTAGTGCGGCCATAACGTTGTCCAGTCGATGGGGATTCTTGCAATCCACCAGTCGACCATGCCTATATTCCTATAGACATGAGTCTCTCAGCCTTGAGGTCTACAAGAATCTCCTCCACAGACTTCTCTAACGCACTTGGTTCGCCCAAAATTCGCACTTGTAACAAAATAAATCGGGTAGGCGAACGAACAAGCGAGGTAATCACATAGATGGTGAAGTCTAGGAAGCATAATGTGATACAATGGATTCTTTGTTAGCTCGAATATCACGGTTTGCAAAAATTGGTCCCGACACAACATCTGATAAGTTAAATAAGCACACGTCGTAATGAATTCCTCCAACGAGTAGGAATGCATCCATCAATGTGAATTCATCCGTTATGGCGCAGTCCCAATGGTACATTCACTCATAACTGTTTTTTCTAGCCGTTCTAGGGCATTATTCTAACGGTCAGGGTGCTTCCAATGGTCATATTGCTTTGTTGTGGCAAAGTCCCATTCTGCGTGTTTCTGTTATTCCAGCGAGGTTCAATTTCTACAGATATGCCTCCTGCGAAGTCTTTTCTGGGACTTCCCATAGTTTTTCTTACTTGGCTTTCTTCTTACTGAGCTTCCTCACCTTCTTTCCTGTGATCGGAGTCTTCAGATTCCTCTTTCCATTTTTATTCTTATCTTCTCTTAGCATGGTAACTTCACACTGTTGATGTTCTTTCAAAGGGTTTGAAGGTAATACCTCTTCTCTGATTAACTCCATGGTAGGTATTCTTCTTTCTTGCATGGGCAGGTTCTTCAAGTCTTCTTTTGTTCTTTCAACTTAGACAACTAGTTCTCTTTCCCTCTGTTGCTTCGACTTATCCTATGTGATTTAAACCAAGGCTACTTAATGTGACTGACAAATTCTCGCCTTACTCCCACCATACCACTATCAAATAGTTGGTAGGTAATGGGTATACTCCCACTTGACCACCGCCAAACAATAGGTAGATAATGGGTATGTTAGAAACTTAAGAATTTATATTACACACCTGCACATGAACCACTGATGAAGAATATTTCTCCATCATATTTACCTAATTTTAATGGTCTATCCAGTGAAGACCCAAATACCTTCCTCTTTGAGTTTGATGCCAATTGTAAACGTTATGACTATACCACAGATTCTCAAAAGTTGAAATTGTTTGGTACCATATTGAATAATCCATCACTCCAATGGTTCATAAGACTTGGCAAGCAAAGAATCCATACATGGGATGACATGAAGCAGGATTTCCTAAATAAATATCAAAACCACTGCAAGGCAAGAAACCTTCATGAGGAAATCTTCAAGATGATTCAAAAAAAGGAAGAGAGTTTGGAGGACTATATGGAGAGGTTCTAATATAATTTGCAAAGATCCAAACAAAGGAAATTGGACAAGGACACTTTGCACACTATCTTGAGCAGATGTATAAAAGATGTATACATCGACCTTTTGAATTTAATGAGAGGAAGTGGCGTTTCCCAAGTAGAATGTGATCAAATATGACTTATGTAAAATATATTCATGAGGGACTTCAAAACATGGGAAAGGTCCTCAAGATGTTGCTTCTAGAATTACCAAAACATCTAGATGAGGCACCACTCGTGTTGAAATCGATAATTTGTTAGAAAAAATGAAAATCGATATTGTTAGTTCTTTAATCTCACAATTTGACACATTACATGTTAAGAAGAAGCAGGAAGAAACTGAGAAAGCACTACCCATATTTTTCTCAAAATGCAGAAAGAAACATCCCTTAAGGGAGTGCCCACTAAATAATGTTGAAGTCTGTATCATTTGAGAGCATAAACATGCCACCAACAATTTTCTCTCTTTTCCATAATTAAAATTTGTGTATCAAGGAACTAATGAATAAACTAAGTAGATTTGTTTCATTTCCAAAAGAGACCATGACCACCGCAATTTCTAAGTATGGTTCAAGACCCTTCTCAATTCTATAATTATTTTTGGACTAACCAACAAATGTAATATCCTTCTCAATCTTGGTAGCCTTATGTTTCATGGCCACAATATCCACCACAACCAACCCAAAATTATTAATGGCCACAAGGGTGGTGAGGTTCTTCTTTTGGGACCCAACAATTTAGCAAGTTGCTCCATAATTTCCCCAACAACAATTCCAATTTCCTTTGCAGAAATAGCAATTACATCTGTGTGCTAGTAATCCTCCACCAAGGCCAAAACTACCAGCACAACCCACACCTAATCCAAATAATAAAATAACTCAATATGCTTACACTCTTGAGTTGTTTTATTTTCCTACTTGTTTTATCTCCCATGTTGATTGTTAAGGAGTCAAATTAAGGTTAGGGAGGGTTCTCAATAATTGAACTATGCCAATCATTTTAGAGGAGGGATAAGAGGAAGTTCAAGATCAAGTAACAAACCAAACCACATAAAATCAATCCACCAATAATTCTTCAATTAGTCCAAAAATTACCTCCCCTGAAAGTTCAAATCAACCAAAATCGAAGGATGCATCACTTCCTCCCTATTCAGAGAGGTTAAGTATTGATAAATCCCTTTCCTAGCCCAAATTTGAATTCCTTGGGGAGTTGAAGAAAGTATCTGTTACGATCCCATTATTTCAAGCCATCAAAGATGTACCCATTTATGCCAAAGTTGTTCAATAATTATGTCTAAAGAAACCAAGCAGGAGGAGGAAGGATCCTTCAACTATCCAGGTCATTGGTCAACTTGTAGATCTAATTCTTGGGAAGGTTGTTACTACTAAGTATATAGATCTCGGTATTCCTATCGTTGATGTTTACATAAAAAATATTTGTATTCCTAATACTTTAATTGATTTGGGGGTTTCAATAAATATTATGACCAAGGAAACTATGGAAAAACTTAAGTTGGCCAATTTACAACAAATTCCTATATTTATCCAAATGACTGACTAATCCATTGTCAAACCTGAGGGTATCTTAGAGGATGTAAGTATCTCTATAGATTAATGGGAATATCCAAAAAACCATTTGGTTTTGCAACCAAAACTAATATTGGGGGTTACCCCTTAATCTTAGGTAGGCCATGGTTAGCCGAAGATAATGCCTATATTGGTTTTAGATCCATAGACATGACTATTTACCATGGAAACTCTACCAGAAAGCTCACCTTATATCCTCCTACTAAACCGATATCGGACAAAGAAATGACCATGCAGGTAGGAGATGGGGACAATGATGATGAATATATCCAACAATTGCTCACGATTGATTTATCCCTTGCCTTTAAAGACAAAAATGATGATGATCTCATTTGTGATTCCATACTTGATCCAAATTCATGCACTAATAATGTAATGCAAATGTTTTTGGAAGGACATCAAATATTTGATGTAAAAGTTGAATATGACTAGATATTACTTCCTATCTATATCATGCATCCCCAACAACAACCAATATGGCTATAGAAATCAATCTAAGAAAAACATTATATATTAGTCCTAGACTCAAAAATCCGCAAAAGCAACAACTTGTAGAGTCGTTACAAATGCATGCTAATGCATTCACATGGAAATATACTGACATGAAGGGAATCCACCCTGACCTCTTCACTCATTATATATATATATATATATATATATATATATATATATATATATATATATATATATATATATATATATATATATATATATATATATATATATATATATATGTTCGATGACCCCAATGTCGAATGAACCCTGCAATGCATGAGATAGTGAAGGAAGAGTTACAAAAAATATTAAAAATATATTTCATTTGTCCCATATCTCATCATAGTTAATGGGTATCACCCCTTGTTATAATTCCTACGAAAAATGGCAAATGGTAAATTTATGTAGACTATAGAGAGTTAAACAAAGCTACTCCCAAATACCATTTTCCTCTTCCTTTCATTGATCAAGTCTTAGATACCTTAGAAAGAAAGAAGTATTTTTATTTCCTAGATGGGTTTAGTGGGTACAACCAAATTTAGTTATACCCCAAGGATCAATAAAAAATTACTTTCACCTGCCCATGGGGAACCTTTATTTATTGGGTGTTTCCCTTTGGAATGTGTAATGCCCCTACCAAATTTTAGCGAGTTGTACTTGGTATATTTTCATATTTGATACATGATTGTGTGGAAGTGTATATGGATGAATTCAGAGTTTACGGTAACACATTTGAGGAAGCCTTAGATAATTTAGATAAAGTACTCATTCAATGCAAGGAAACAAACTTATCCCTTAGCCATGAAAAATGTAACATGTTGTTAACTAAAGGGATAATTTTGGGACATTATATTCACCCGTTGGAATCAAAGTGGATCCAGCAAAAATTCAAGCAATATCTAATCTTTCTATCCCAAAATCATAAAAGGATGTTCAACCCTCTTAGGATATGTTGGTTATTACCGTCATTTCATTGAAAACTTTATTAAAATTTCATCTCCTATGTTTTCTTTACTCCCTAAAGATGTCAAATTTATTTGAACTAACCCGTGTCAAATTGTTTTTGAAGATTTAAAAGAAAAGTTGTTTATGGCACTAATTTTAAGGGGAACAAATTGGTCGTTAACATTCCATATATCAATGGATGCCTCAAACACATCTATCAGAGCAGTTCTTGGATATAAAGAAGAGTAGAAGCCTAATGCAATTGATGTCATTAGTAAGAATCTAACCTCTGCAAAATTGAATTACACAACAATATCATATATTAATAAATGTTGGCACTATATTATTGGATATCTTACATTTGTACATATTGACCACTCTACCATTCTCTATTTAATGACCAAACAAATTACTATGGTAGAGTAACTATGCAAGATACCAGATATACAAAATATGCAGAACAGAAATAAAATGCTAGAAATGACAGAATAACAGTAAAATATCCAGCATAATCTCCACAATAACACGGAAATGATATAAGAACTACAATAGAAATAACACTTAGATTCAGAAAGCAATGTTCACAGGCCTCTTCGAGGGGGCAACCTCCAATAGAGAAACGCTCTGTTACAATAATCTCCAAGCTAGGGTTTTCATACCCTCGACCCTTATTTATACTAAATGTGTCTATTAAGAGAATCATCTAGAGGAAGATCCTTCTAGAAGCGGAAGCTTCTATTAGGTCTTCTTACATCCGCCTTATTCTATTTTATTGAAAGGCCTTATTAATATTGACCTTTATTACATCCGAATACATTGATCTACCTATGTGTGGGTTAGGACCTTAACATGTCTGCCCCCTTAAAAACAGCCTTGTCCTCAAGGCTTGAGATGTGGAAACTGCTGCAGAATGGTAGCTGGTTCCCAAGTGGCATCTGCTGGAGTCATATCTTTCCACTGTACTAGCACTTCCTTGATGGGTCGCTGACGCAGGCGACTCTCACGCTGGTCCAAAATTGCTTCTGGTTGTAGCCAAATGGATCCTTCTTCAACTAACTCGGGCAGGTTGGTTTGAATGTGGCACCTGGTTCCAATCACCTTCTTCAAGCATGAAACATGAAACATAGGATGTAGCTTCGACTGACTGGGCAGAGCTAACTGATATGTGACTTGTCCCACCCGCTTGAGAATTGTGTAAGGGCCATAAAATTTAGGTGCGAGCTTCTGACATTGCTCAGCCTTGAGGGAAGTTTGCTTATATGGTTGCAGTCGCAGAAACAACTGATCCCCTTCTACAAATTTACGTTCGGAATGACCTTGATCTCCTTGTTGCTTCATTCTATTATGTGCCATGACCAAGTTCTCTTTAAGGGTACGAAGGATATCCTCTCGGACTGTAAGTGTTTGGTCAATCGCCTGGACCTTCGAGGTACCCGGTAAGTATGAGAGAAATGAAGGTGGCTTATGTCCATATACCGCTTCAAAAGGAGTCATGCGAGTGGTTGTATGGTATGTAGTGTTGTACCACCATTCGGCGAGGGGTAACCATTGAGCCCACTGGTGTTGTTTCTCAGAGGCAAAGCACCTCAGATATGTTTCCAAACACTTGTTGACAACTTCCATCTGACCATCTGTCTGGGGATGATAGGCTGAGCTGAGATGCAATTGTGTGCCTTGTAGCTTAAACAGTTCTTGCCAGAAATTGCTGGTGAAAGTTGGGTCTCGATCAGAAACAATCGAGTTCGACATGTCATGAAGCTTGAAGACCTGATCCATGAAAATTTGAGCCACCATGGATGCAGTAAATGGGTGGTGAAGAGCGCAAAAATGAGCATGCTTGGAAAGGCGATCCACCACCACCATTATGACTGATTTATTCCTCGATTTGGGTAAGCCTGTAATAAAGTCCATAGAGATATCTTTCCAAATAGCAGGGGGAATCGGAAGCGGTTGGAGGGTGCCTGGAGATTTGATGGTTTCTCCCTTGTTGCGTTGACACACCTCACATTCAGCCACAAACTTACGGATGTCCTGTTTCATATCATCCCCAAAAAAAGAACGTTTGACTCTGTCATATGTTTTGGTGAACCCTGAGTGCCCCGTTGTGGGTGTAGCATGAAGCTCAGAAAGCACCGTGGATTTGAGATTGGATTGTTTACTTAAATACAAGCAGCCTTTGTATTGAATCTCATCCTGAAGCCATGAGTACCCTGGGGGAGCCTGAGCCTTGTTCTGCAGTTGCTGGATCAGATGCGAACTCTTGGGATCTTGAAGCCATTCCTGACGCATAGCTTGGAGCTAGTCAAGTACAATGAAGGAAAGAGAAAAAAGGGATCCTTCATCTTCATATTTCCGGAACAGTGCATCCGCCATGACATTGTCTTTTCCCTTCTTGTAAATGATCTCATAATCATATCCAAAGAGCTTAGTTACCCATTTTTATTGCTCCTGGGAGGAAATGCGTTGTTCCATAAAGTACTTGAGGCTTTGATGGTTGGTCTTAATTTGGAATCATTGCCCCAAGAGATAAGGATGCCATAATTCAACGGCATGCAGAATCGCCAACATTTCTTTTTCATAAATGGGTTTGCCCAGATTCCTTTCAGACAGTTGCTTGCTAGTGAAGGCCAAAGGTCGACCCTCTTGCATAAGGACAGCGCTAATTCCTTTCCCTGAGGCATCACATTCCAACACAAAGGTCTTTTTGAAGTCGGGAAGGGCCAGAACTAGAGTGGTGCTCATGGTCGTCTTCAAGGTTTGAAAAGCTTGAGCAGCTACTGGAGTCCAGGTGAAAGAGTTCTTTTTTAGGAGAGTCGTGAGAGGTGCTGCAATCTTTCCGTAGTTCTTAACGAACTTGCGATAATACCCTGTGAGGCCCAAAAATCCATGCAAGCTTTTGAGATTCTTTGGGTGTGGCCAGTCTTGCATAGCTTCAATCTTTTTTGGGTCCACCCTGACGCCATACTTTCCCACTAGATGACCCAAGTATTCTACTTCTGAGGCACCAAAAGCACATTTGGACTGTTTCAGGAAAAGTTGGTGCTGAGAGAGTAGGTTGAGGACTTGATCCACATGAGTAAGATGGTCTACCCAGGTTTTTCTATAGATGAGGATATCATCAAAGAAAACTAAGACAAACTGACGGAGAAAAGGGCGGAAGACATGGTTCATGAGGCTCTAGAAGGTGGAGGGGGAATTACACAAACCAAAGGGCATGACCAAAAACTCATAGTGGCCCTCATGAGTGCAAAAAAGAAGTTTTGGGAATGTCGGCCTCTTTCATACGTATCTGGTGATAGCCCGAGCGAAGATCAAGTTTGGTAAAGAATTGGGTGCCACTCAATTCATCCAGGAGGTCATCAATGACAGGGATGGGAAATTTGTCTTTGATGGTCAGTTTGTTGAGAGCACGGAAGTTAGGACACATTCTCCAAGAACCTTCTTTCTTCAGTACCATGATGACTGGAGACGAGTAGGGGCTCATACTAGGATGGATGACGCCAGCAGTAAGGAGTTCCTGGATCATTTTTTCAATTTCATTTTTTTGTGCAAAGGGGTGGTGATATGGACGGATATTGGGGGGAAGGCTTCCTGGGACAAGGGGAATTGAATGATCGTGAACACCACGGGAAGGAGGGAGTCCTTGGGGAGTGGAAAATACCATTTGATGTTTAGAAAGGAGGGCTTGAAGGTCTTGGGGTACTAGTGGTGTCTCTGTGGCTTGTATGGCGTGGAGTTGGGAAATGACACCAGAATGACCTTTTTTGAGTAATTTTTCCATGCGATGAGAACTGATGACCTCAGGTGAACCAATAGTGATGCCTTGGAATTTATATTGGTGGCCTCCTTGGTCGAATTGCATGGTTAAGTTCTGAAAATCCATGAGAATGGGACCCAAAGTTCTTAGCCAATCTGTACCCAACACAATGTCGCAACCACCCATCTCAATAGCAAACATATGGGATTTTAGGTGGTAGTCACCTATTTGGAGATGCACATTTTCACAGCGCCCGCCACATTTCATAGAACCACCATTGGCAATCATGATTTGGAAATTGTTGACAGCATGGATGTAGCAATGGGTTTCTTGGGCAATGCGATGATGAATAAAATTGTGCGTGCTGCCACTATCAACCAGAATGATGACCTTTCGGTGCTTGATGTAACCAATTAACTTGAGGGTTTGGGGGGTCGAGAAGCCGGTGAAATCATTGAGGGAAATGATTGGTTCCACTTCGGGGGGTTCAGAGGGAGGGTTTATGTCAGGGCTTTCTGGTGACTCGGGCACAAAGGGAGTGTCATCATCCACTTCCGAAACATCCTCAGAGATGACCATAAAAATATTTTGTTCCTTACATTTGTGGCCTGGGAAATATTTGTCATCACAATTATAACAGAGGCCTTTGAGTTGGCGTTCGGCCATTTCATCCCTGGTCAATTTTTGGATCTTTACTGGGGCAGAGGGAGTAGTGGGGTTCACTGGTTTAGGGCGTGGGATAAAGGAAGGCTTACGGTTTTGAGAGGAAACAATTTGTTGGGCTTCTTTGGATTTTTTAGTAGCCTCTACCCAAGTCATAGGCCGAGCCATGAGGACATGGGCCCGAATCTCCTCCTTGAGGCCACTGATAAAACACTCTCGAAAGAAAGCATCAGTCATGCCTTCTGTCTGAAAAGCCAGGCGCTCAAATGTAGCTATAAAGTCTTCTACCGTGCCTAATTGCTTCAATTTTGTCAAATGGCCCAAATGGTTGGTATCAGTGTCAAATATTTCATAAAGCTCAGTCACAAATTGGGTCCAAGCAATATACCCTTGATGGGAAGTTTTTCTCCATTGCCACCATTGCCAGCGTTCTTGATCTAGATGGAGAACACCATACCTGAGTTTGGTCAAGTCATTTGTAATTTTGTAGAGAGAGAAATAATGTTCCATTTGGGTGACCCAACCAGTGGGTTCCGAGCCATCAAATTTTGTTACATCCACCCGTGGAAGGTGTATGTCCCGTTGAAAGTGATGGGGCTGAAAGGAATGGGAAGAAGTTTCACCTTCAGTCTTTGTATGTGCATCAGGAAAAGAGTCATCGGTAGGGATCTTGTGTTTGGTGCAAAGTGAGGCAAAGACAGATTCAAGCTGGGTGGTCAGTTCATGTTTGACTTCCATCATTGCGGACTGCACGGCTGCATTTACAGAGGCATCAATGGATGCATCACGGGAGGCAATAGTAGCACTGAGTTGTTTCACTTCTTGTTGGGTCTCGAGGAAACTAGATTGCAAGGTGTTGAAGCAAGACTCCAGTTCTTGACTATGGGTATGTGCCATGAGGATGGGTGAACTAAAAAGGGAGTGGGCGGGGTCAGAAATGTTTGCAGAAAAATGATATGGATGAATGTGATAAGGGAGAAGAGATGAATCTAATGGAATAGGTCTCAAATAATGGTGAAAAAATTTCCAGTCTTTTTTTTTTTTTTTAACAGCTGCGGGGTTATACTTTGGTCTGAAGAATGCTGCAGTGCTGAAATCCCCAAATGCTTAACCAGAAAGAAATGTGTATTTACTTTGCAACCCGAACACAGATGCGCGGTAATAGATCTCGCCGGTTTAATTTTTTTATGTTCCCCAAGGGTTAGGTATTCAAGGGTTCTACAGACAAGGGTTTGCCTTGTGCTATAGCTCTGATATACATGCGGGGTCCAACAGTAGTACTCGGCCCAATATCTCAAGGCACTAACTAAGGAGGATAGACCGTACCCTTAGCCATACTACCCAACTACCCAGGTACTAGAGAGTATCTTCCCGAGTGTTGTTCTCGGTGACACTATAGCAGTCTGGCGGCCGATAGGTTTATCTAAAGAGGGCTTCAGGAAATCTAGGTCGATCCGTACACAGGTGTTGTCTGATGCGCTACCACTCGAAGGGGTACCAACAGGGGTTACAAGGGTAGCCAACAAACGTGCGCTTAAGAACCACTTGTATTTCCTGCGTGTATGAATCCCTCAACCGCGGGTTTATGCGTGTAATGACAAATCTCTGTGGCTTAAAGACGCCGGAATATGTCTCTACCCTGAAAAAAAAAATACCCACAATTTCTGCCAAGGAAAGTGCTCTGATACCACTTTTAAGATACCAGATATACAAAATATGTAGAATAGAAATAAAATGCTAGAAATGACAGAATAACAGTAAAATATCCAGCATAATCTCCACAATAACACGGAAATGATATAAGAACTGCAATAGAAATAGCACTTAGATTCAGAAAGCAATGTTCACAGGCCTCTTCGAGGGGGCAACCTCCAATAGAGCAGC
>ML777185.1:3027073-3105786 GCA_009831015.1 Picea engelmannii
AGAAGCATCTAGAGGAAGATCCTTCTAGAAGCGGAAGCTTCTATTAGGTCTTCTTACATCCGCCTTATTCTATTTTATTGAAAGGCCTTATTAATATTGACCTTTATTACATCCGAATACATTGATCTACCTATGTGCGGGTTAGGACCTTAACAAACTAGATAGTTATTTTTGTTCTAGGAATTTTATATCACCATCGTTGATAAGATTGGAAAAGAAATGTCATTACATATTTTCTTTCTAGGATTACTAATGAAGGTGAATATATCCCTATAGAATATACTTTTCTTGACGAATATATATTCACATTATCTAATAACACACCATGTTTGCAGATATTGCTAACTATTTGGCTACAAGAAAGATTCTGGCACATCTCTCACCAAAGGAAAGATAAAAGATTATCAAACAAAGTGCAATGCATTCTTGGGTTCAAGGATACCTCTTTTGCACAGGGTTGGATCTCATAATCCAATGTTGAGTTCAAGAGGATGGGATTTATGAAATCCTAAAAGATTGTCATGATGAACTTTATGGGGGTCACTTTTTTGATAAAAGGACTACACTCAAGGTACAACTTCTAGGTTATTATTGGACTACCATTTTTTGAGACGCCAAAATGTATGGGAGAAGATATGCCAATTGGCAAAGAATGGGACAACCTGTTTAGTCTGATGAGATGTCGCTACAGACTCAGCTCATGGTGGAGCCTTTTGAGAAATGGGATTTAGATTTTGTGGGCCCTATCAACCCACCTTCCAAACATAATGCCCATATATTGGTTTGCACCAATTATGTCACCAAATGGGTTGAGGCTAAAGCACTTCTAAGGGTTACATAACAAGAAATGACAAATTTTGTTTATGAGGAGATCTTTGTCTACTTTGGTGTACCAAAAGAAATTGTTATATATCAGGGAAATCAATTCACTTCCAAACTCATTTAGGCCATCACAAAGTAGTATCAGATATGGAACAGGACATTTACACCAAATCATCCATAAGCTAATGTGTAGAGGAGGTCACTCGCAAAGTTTTGGAATCCATATTGACCAAAAATATGTAGATTCATCACAAGGATTGGGCTAATATGATCCCCTTAAATATGAATACTAAGCTTGATAAAGGGTCATTCAACCCTTTCACAAGATCCTCCTCAATGAAAATACTAATATTGAGGAAGGGTTAGCAACCATTCCCCAAGATTCTACCTAGTGAGAATACTAAGCTTAAGAAAGGGTCAACTGACCCTTCCTCGGGACCACCTATTGTAGGAGCTAGTCGAACCTACCAACTAGAATCGATAGTTGACCAAATGTAATTCAGTCAACTTTCTAAGTCAAGTATATGGGTTGGTCAAATAGATAGATGGGTCGATCAGACGAGGCAGTTAGGAATTTACAACTTCCATTGAACTGTATACACAAGTATATATGTTTCTATGTAACACAGGAAAGGTTGGTTGTTGTACATAATAAAGTGAATATTTCCGGTTCTCCCACTACTTTGTGTATGTTTCCGTATATGTCTATTTATGTGTATATATAGTATTGTATCATATATGCTACTCTGTGTAACGAACTACTAGTAACACTCTTGTACATTCCCCTAGATTACAACATTGGTTCTGCTCCCAGTAGTTCTGAACTCGGGCATGTAAAATAAAGAGAACATAGATGTTAATATTGGAAGACATACGTGAATGGTGGGAGTGGAAAATCATTAATTACATAAAAAATGTTGTGGAGGAACCGACTGACGTTGGTGGAAGCTCGAGCATAGTTTTTCATAGAGACGCATGAATGATTCCTAGAAGCCATCTCAGGGGCATTATTTGAATATTTTAACCAATTATCTAATGCACAAGTTGACTCCAGATGAATACTTAATGCTAAAAATAACCAACGGAGGCCAAAAAAAAATTAAACGAGTGGTTTGAAAGAGTCATCCATGACTAAATCGAAGAACAAGCAATTGAGGATAGATCGTCAGTCAAAACTGTTAAAAACAAAATTTACAACAAATTGCATGATGATTTTCTTTGTACTGCTCCATCCCTATTGCATAAATTTATACTATAAAAAAGAGTTGGATACATTGTCGAGTACCGTTTGTTGTTGTGCACAACTCCACCAAATTATAACTAGGAGAAAAAGAAGGATGAGTGGGAAGAATTATTAGAAGCTAATTGTAAACACACACACACTGAGCCTGAGATTACTTCCTCAAGAAACGAGAATAGAAAAATGAATAACATCGTCTACTTCAAGTAAGTTAGGCCAGCGATGGGGGGATGGATGATCTGTGAGATGCTATAAGTTAAGTTGACCACACTGAAGAAAATAATTTTGGAAGAAAGGAGGAAGATAGCTAAAAAAATAGATGTGTCAGAGTCAAGAGGGAAGACTGCACAATGAATGCAGATCCATAAACCCTCACCTGAAATCCATAAATTGGAGCGGGATAAAAGGAAAAATAAGTGAGAAGAGATGAGAAATGAGAGGGATCCCCGAAGTTATAATCACAAACACCCCCAAGAGCGGCATATCACTGGAGTGTGTGAGCAATTTGAGTTGAGTGGGAGCCGATAAGACTTGGAAATAACAGTAGCCTCAAAAACTCCTAGGAGGAATGTAAGTTTGCAGTTGAGAGAGGTAGTCGGAGGTGTCCATCAACAAATCGATATAGTTAATAGTATGGAAATCGATGACTCGATACCCACCGTTCAAAAATATCCTACTATATATGCTATCCCACGTATTACATACTTCCTCTGGAAAATGATTCATATTGACAGTTAGTACTTGAAGGTATGGTGTAGCACTGATAAATATGGTCACATACAAGACACACTCATGATTGGATTGCTAGAAATTAATCAGAATCAAGTAGAGGACATATTCCTCCATTTAAAAGATCTCACAGACTCTGCCCCCCTATCAAATTTACTTATTGAGGAATAATCCAAGTCAACAAACAGAGAGAACGAATCGACTCAACCTTTTGGAAGATGATTTGTTGAGTATATAGATAAGGGTTATCAAACAGATGACATAATCCTAGCAAAAGAAGGAACACAATTATTATTGGAATATAGTCTGATTGAAAAACAACAACAGATTGTACCAGTCAAGTCGAATACTCACATTTTAACCCCCTAAAACAAAGTCGTATGGACTTCCCAGTCAACTTCTGTAATAAATCAACAAATTCAAACTCTTTCCATAGTAACAGTTCCTAAACCTCCTAAAAAAACCACAATGGGTCTCAATCATATACCCCCATCTACGAAGGAGACAAAGACACAATAAAAAATTGGTTCATTTGCAAAGAATTATGGGACGTGGCTGACATCATAGATGAATATAATAAAATGGCACAATTCGATGCCTCTCTTTAAGCTAGGGCCCTCACCTGGTTCATGAACTTTACAAAAAATCATACAAGGTCAAAAATAGATATAAAGAAAAGTTTCCTTACCTTTTTTAAGACTCGGGACATCATCCATCTGGTTGGGAAGAAGCTCAAAGAAATAAATCAAAGTATGGGTGTTGGCACAGGGGCAGACCCAGGGTTCAATGCTTCAACAACACACCAACAAAACCCTAACTACCGACTCTTTCGACAACACCTGCAAAGAAGATCAAGTCTCACCTGAGGTAGAGGCAGGGGGGTTTTAGGATTCAGGTGTCTACAATCAAGCTGGGACACAGAACTGTGATTACAATACTTAACATGACACTTAGCCAACAATATGCATTAATTTATGATTCTCATTCACATCGCAGATTAACCCTTATTACAAATCAGTGCATTAACAATCAAGATCAAGCCCTTAAAACCCCTTAGCACATAGCATTAGCTCAGATCTAGCATTCATTTACACCATTAAGCACTAAGCTACAACATTAGATGCATTAATTATACATAAAAACAACAACAACAACACTAAGCTAATAACCACATAAACAACATCGCACAAAGCACATCAAGACACAGGATATACGTGGTTCACCCCAGTGTGGGGCTACGTACACCAACTTATTCTTATTCTTTATTAGTCTTCGATCTTATTACATTCATCTGGTCCTGTGCATAAGGCCATAAAGCCCAAATCCATAGTGGACATGTGATCTGCGCACAACACACTAGATCCACCTTCCCCAAACTTAGGTCAAGGCACAAAGCCAACTCCTTAATAGCACAAAGCCTTACTTTAAACAACCAGATTGCACAAAGAAACTTCCAATCTCTTGCACTAATCCAACATACTATGCACATAGCTAACACTACTATATCTACTTACATCGCTTAGCTACTTCTTATCTATACAATTATAGAAAGGCCTAAACATGGGTAAACCCATGGGCCGACATCCCATAACCTATTACATAAACTCTAGTAAACCCTTTGCTTGGTCCACAAGCCTACAAAACAAGCGATATCCCATGATATCCACTCTTCATGGGTGCTCCATCTTCGACCAACCTGTCGAAGTCCCAAAGGTGGTCCAACACAACCAATGTTTTCTCAAAACTTGGTCAAGGGCCAACAAGCCCCCAACACTCACTTGTGACACGTCGCGAGTTACTCAGATATGGGAAATGCTACTTCAAAGGTATTGAGCTTAGATCGAGCTACCTCAACTTGCTTCTTTTCCAGAGCTTCCTGCTCAGTGAACTCCAGAATCAGTTGCTCTGTAACAGGCCCTTCCAGGCACTGTTCCACTATCGTAACCACTTGGTCTAGTTGTGCACCTTGTCCTTCAATCTCTTCAAAAAGCGTGCAGGCTTCATCCTGCACCGACTGGAGTCTCTATGTAACCTCCATGACTCTACTCTGGATGGCAGTAACTTGTTGCTAGACTATGTATTGTTCCTGTGATATTTTCATCCTCTCGACTGTAGTGAGTAGCTTCATCTGTGCTTGGACGGTGGATGCCTGATGTTGTGCCTCCTCGAGTTGTGCTTCTAGATTCCTCAACTTCATATATTTTGTGAGGCATTCATAGGTCTGCACACTACAGTCACTCAATTTATTACATTCTGAGGCAAGTTCCTTGATCCTTCCAACTATGCTCTTGGCTATTTCTTCCCTCTGATCTCATACTTCTTACGTAGTGCTCAACACTGCTTGAAGTTATAACTTCGTTACTCTTGCTTGAAGCTTTTGAATGGCCTCAAAAAGATTACCTACTTGTATCTTGGCTGACTCTTCTTCCTCCTATGCCAAGCCCAACACAGAGCGAAGTGATTTAGTCACTACTTCTTTAACCACAGTCTTCTCTGCTGGTATTTTTCTTTCTGGATCTTCTCTTTGTCATCCTTGAACATCGCCCTAAATTCATCTTTCTCCTTTTGCGCAACTCAAAGTTTCTCTAAGACCTCCTCCTTCTCTTGCTTCAAGGCTTCTATAGCCTGCTCCTTTTCTTCTTGGACTCGATGCAGTCGAGCTTCTGTTGCATCTTCTAACCTCCGTAATTGGGTGGGCTCATCCCCCAATTCTGCAATCTTTGATGAAGAAGGTGCAGTAGGTATTGCGTGGATCTAATGGATGGCTTGTTGTATGTCCTTGAGCTCCTTCTCTAGTATTTCATACAGTGTTTCTTGCTTCGCTTCATGTCTATGCAAGATATCCTCTGAAGCGTCCTCCACCACTGCGATGATGAGATCGACATCGTCCACTGTGAGCACATTATTTGACTGAGGCTTATTGGCTCAGGTCTTCTTTCTTGTTGAGGGTTTCTACGGGGAAAAATTCCTTTTCTTCAATGTTTTAGCCTCAGTAGGGGGATCCTTTTGCGGTGTAACTTCTCTTTTGTATTCCTTTTCTCATTCTTCCCCTCCTTTCTCTTGGTTTACTTCATCTCCTTCTCCTCTTATAGGTGAATCAGGCCTACTTTCCTCTGAGGCACTGTCCTCCTCATCAGTTTCTATGTTCTTGACTTCCTCCTTTTTTATGTTTTTCTTTGTGCTAGTCTGTCCATCATGTTCGACCTGGGTGACCAAGGGAATTCTAATGATGTCAGGGTCAGAGAGTTTTTCATATTCAACTGGTACAAGGAACTCAACTAGCCATTCTTTGGTGATCTCTTCCATGTGTTCGTCGATCAGCTAATAATAGGACTACATTTCCTCCTTACTTTCATCCCTACACACAATGATGTAGATAAAGTGTCGATTTGCATGGAACTTCGCTAGTGGTCTGTAGTGGTGCAGTGTATTTGGGGTCATTCATGGAAATGCCTCAATGGCGCGCTTCGGTTGCGGGTAGTAAGCATGGAAGACATCGTTCGACTGCCACTGCTTCGACATGTCATTTGTATACCACAAGGTGGAGAACCTTGTGACCAATGACTCTGATGGATCAACTTCTGGAAATGTCACTCCTTCCAGCATCTGCCAAGTGACAAATGTGATTAAAACTAGTAACCATCTGAAATGGAACTCGTAGCCCTGATCCTACGCTTCGTGACAGTCCTTATCGAGCTTGTTGACAAGGTAACTCGCCCAGTTCATTTGCATTCCTTCTATGAAATTCCTTGCGAGGTCTATTAAAAATCATGTGACCTGTGTTGGATGATTATTTATGATGAGCTTACCAGCTATAAGCTAACAAGCTAGGCACACTTAGCCATCCTGGATGGAGGTTACCTTGTAGCCTCGCTTCCTCGTTTTGACATCACCATAGTCTTCCTTTATGAGTTGTGCCAGGGAGAGATCTGAAGTCTTCCCTGGGTAGAACTGTTGAGGGTTTGGTCCCTGCATACTCAGTTTTGTGATGAGGTGGATCAGTGCTGGATCCACAGTGATGCGCCTGTCAAGCCACAGATACCCTCCATGGTAACACGACAAGAGGAGTTTAACGCAAGCGTTAACGTCCTGATGTCGATCGAAGTGAGGTATCTTCATCACATTAAGGATCGTGGACTACGTGAGCTCCTTTATCCACTGTTGGGAGACTATGCACAACTTCTTCCCAGTTGTCTTCATAAAATACCGATGCGGCGTGATAATTGCGTAGTTCTTCCTGTCTCCGAGGTTAAAGTCGTTGTTCTTCAAAGCTGGGATATGTCCTAACTGGGGTCCAACTACACATATCCCCTTTGGGATGTACGCGGTGATCAATGTGTACTCAAAGTCATGTGGGATACTGTCACAGTTCCCCACGCCAACCAAAGGCAGTATGTACTCTGGAAAGACCGACGGGATCTGCTTCACATTAGCCAGATCGTCGCGGTGTTTTCTTTGCTTATCATCAGTGCGGCCAGAATGTCGTCCAGTCGATGGGGATGCTTGCAATCCACCAGGCAACGATGCCTATATTCCTACAGACATGACTCTCTCAGCCATGAGGTCTACAAGAATCTCCTCCACATACTTCTCTAATGCGCTTGGTTCGCCCGACATTCGAACTTGTAACAAAATAAATCGGGTAGGTGAACGGACAAGAGAGGTAATCAAATGGATGGTGATGTACAGGAAGCACAATGTGATACAATGGATTCATTGTTAACTTGGATATTACGGTTTGCAAAAAAGTGGTCCCAGTGCAGTATCCCACGGGTTAAATAAGCATGCGTTGTAATGAATTCCTCCAACGGGTAGGAATGCATCCATCAATGTGAATCTGTCTGTTATGGCATGGTCCCAATGGTCCATTCACTCATAATTTTGTTTTATATCCATTCCAGAGTGTTATTCTAATGGTCGGGGCACCTCCAATGGTCATATCGCTTCGTTGTGGAGAAGTCCCATTCTACGTGTTTCTGTTATTCTAGCGAGGTTCAAGTTTTGCAGATCTGCCTCCTGCGAAGTCTTTTTTGGAACTTCCTATAGTTTTCCTTACTTGGATTTCTTCTTACTGAGCTTCCTCGCCTTCTTTCCTGTGATCGGAGTCTCCATATTCCTCTTTCCATTTTTATTCTTATCTTCTCTTAGCATGGTAACTTCGCACTGCCAATGTTCTTTCAAAGTGTTTGAAGGTAATACCTTTTCTCTCATTAACTCCATGGTAGGTATTCTTCTTTCTCGCATGGGCATGTTCTTCAAGTCTTCTTGTGTTCTTTCAAATTCGACAGCTAGTTCTCTTTCCCTCTGTTTCTTTGAATTATCCTCTTGTTCTTCTATTAGTAGCTCTATTCTTTTGGTTATGAGGTCCCTTAATTCTTGCTTTTTCCGTTCTGTGGCTTCCTCCCCTGCTTTCCTTCTGATCTGATCTTTCGCAATCCAAGTCTTTCCTAATAAAAGTGGGAAAGGGGCACTGTTCTCAACAAACCTAATAACTTCGAAGTCCTCTTATGTCAATGTTCCATGAGAAAGCATAGGTATGTTAGTAACTCTTCCACATAGGGTTATCATCTTTCCTTTAAACAAGCCCATCCTTCTTAATGAAGGTATCATAGCAGGCTTTCCCAAAATTTCCCAAGTGCTTTCTGGAATAATGTTCACATGTGTTTCTTCATATAGTACACAGTCTATGTCGAAGTCTTCTATTCTTGTGACTATGTGTTGTTTTTCTTTCAAGATCTCTGACAAAATGAAATCCTTGTGGTCATTCATTGCTTCTTTTAACTATACTAACATAGTCTGAGCTTTCTCTAATTCTTTCTCTTTCTGGTTCTCTAACAGATCCTTAGTTTCTTGACCTTCTTTATAGTTTTCTTGTCTCATGTTCATATTTTCAATTTTATCAATCATTGTTGGACAATCCTCGACCTTATGACCAATAGCCTTACAACAAAGACAAATAGGACCTATACCAGGGAATTCCTTAGCAACATGTCTCGATCTTCTACAATTATAACACAATGTCAATCCTCTCTTTCTTTTAAACGATCCCCAACCTCTCATGTACTGCACACTGGGATCACAATGCTGGACCTACAATCTGCAAAAATTATTTCTAGGTTCCTGCATCCACTTATTAGTCCAAAAATTATTTCTATGCATAGGAATAACATATTTTTCTCTATTTCTATAAAATTTATTCAGATCAACTCTTTCTTCTAACTGTGCCCTAGTTTTTAGACTAGGACAAAATCTATCAATTAGACCCAGATTCATACTTTCGAAGCAAAAATTTCCACTTATCTTACCTTTAACAGAGCACAAATCTTTAAGATCTTACCTCTTTTCTTTAGATCAGGTTCCTTTCTTAGCAGAGAGCTTCGTAAGTTGATTATAATACTGCACACTACAACAACAGATCTATGCACAAAGTTTTCTCTTTTCTTTAGTTCCTAGCAATCATAGTTTCAGGTCCCGACAATAGAACCATTTGTTGGCACAGGGGCAAACCCAGGGTTCAACGCTTCAACAACGCACCAACAAAACCCTAACTACCGACCCTTTCGACAACACCTGTGAAGCGGATGAAGTCTCACTTGAGGTAGAGGCAGGGGGGTTGAAGGACTCAGGTGTCTACAACCAAGTTGGGAAACATATATGTGATTACAATACTTAACAAAGCAATTAGCCAACAATATGCATTAAGTTATGATTCTCATTCACATCGTAGATTAAACCTTATTACAGATCAATGCAGTAACAATCAAGATCAAGCCTTTAAAACCCCTTAGCACATAGCATTAGCTCAGATCTAGCATTCATTTACACCATTAAGCACTAAGCTACAACATCAAATGCATTCATTATACATAACAACAACACTAAGCTAATAACCACATAAACAACATCGCACAAAGCACAACAAGACACAGGATATACGTGGTTCACCCCAGTGTGGGGCTACGTCCACCAACTTCTTCTTCTTCTTTATTAGTCTTCGATCTTCTTACATTCATCTGCTCAAGTGCACAAAGCCGCAGAGCCCAACTCTACAGTGGACAGGTGATCTGCGCACAATGCACTAGATCCACCTTCCCCAAACTTAGGTCAAGGCACAAAGCCAACTCCTTAATAGCACAAAGCCTTACTTTACACAACCAGATTGCACAAAGCAACTTCCAATCTCTTGCACTGAGCCAACGTATTGTGCACATAGCTAACAATACTAGATATACTTACATCACTTAGCTACTTCTCATTTATACATTTACAAAAAGGCCTAAACATGGGTAAACTCATGGGCCAACATCCCATAACCCATTACATAAACCCAAGTAAACCCTTTGCTCAGTCCACAAGCCCGCAAAACAAGCGAGATCCCACGATCTCTGCTATGCTTGGGCGCTCCATCTTCGACTAGCCTGTCGAAGTCCTAAAAGTGGTCCAACACGAGCAATGTTTTCTCAAAACTTGGTCAAGGTCCAACACTGGGTGAAATAGCGCGAGAATATGATAAGATATTTAAAGACTTACTTAGTCGAATTGCTTATATCATAGAAGAAAAACTTCTGGTACAATGGTACATAGCAGGATTTCTACATAAAATTGGAGCTCGGCTATGGATGTACGACGTTCAAACATGTGAAGACACCCTGAAAAATGCACAGTGCAGAGAGACATATGACGAAGGACCATTGACTTCATCAATGATGGAAAAACAACTAGAAGAAAAACTTGAAATTTTGCAACAATCTCTAAAAAACATGGCCATTACAAGGAATGAACTTTGGTGCACCATTTGCTCCAATGAAGGGCATACAAAGGAATATCTTAATTTCAACGATGCATTAGATCCTAATGTCTTCCATATTCAAATATAAACTTTTTGTGACATTTGTCAAGCCATGAAAAATCATGCCACTAGATATTTCCCCCACAGTTTTAAAAATGCAAGACCAAAATGGTGTCACATTTATGAAGAGAATAATCATTCAACTCAAGAATGTCGGCTAAATGGGAGAAACAAGACAAATATCCACATAGTATATCGCACACAAGTTGTTGATTAGAACATCGACCAAGGAGGAAGAAATGGATATAGAGGTTGTGGTTGAGGTGGTTACCAAGGAAGAGGAGGCTATAGAGATGGACACTATCAAGGAGGTTGAGGACGTGGTTGGGGCCAATTCTACTATTTTAATTGCTAGAAAGATGATCACATAATCCTCGACTATCCTATTAAGTACATAACCGACCTTAAATTCTGCAACATATGTGGAGTGGCTGACCAATCACTCAAATATTGTCCAAGAGTATTGGAGAAAGTCACGAAAAAAAGAAATGCAAACCTCTTTCATATTGTGCCTAAGAAAGAAGTATTAAAATCAAATAATCTCCATGTTGTGACCAGATCAGGTGCAGGTCAAGACAATTACCAAGAATCACTAGATCGACAAATGGGATATTGAAACACTTAAATTGATATAGAATAAGAAGAAAAGATAATGTGGGAAGCACTTGAATTTTTCAAAAATATCGACCAAGAAAAACCAAATGGAAATAGGGGAAGGAAACAAAACACTTTAGACACTACCTTAGATGAGTTTCTCTAGATATTGAGAGAAAAGTAGTCAGTCATCCACTTGATCAACCTGATTAATTTTCTGAAGGAGTATAAAGAGGACCAAAGACCATATAAGAATATTAGACAATTGTCGTAGGATAAGCACAATGATAATGACCCACAAGTTGACCTTGAAAATCGACGGTAACATGATTAAGAAAGTTGTGGTTGACTTTGGATCACAAGACAACATCCTTCCCCATGAGAACATGGAAATGGATTGGAAGACCCTTGTTGGCTCCAATGATGAATTTATTGTAATTAGCAGATCAAATATTCATCAATCCAATTAGAACACTTAAAAATGTCAAAATGTATATAATGGGGATTCCAATGATGGTTGACTTTGAGGTGATCAATTTGATCGAAGGAATTCCTACTTACCCCACATTAGTAGGTAGATCATGGGGTTGGAACATGAAAGCAACTATCTTCGTGGAAAGAGAAAGGATCAAGTTGAAAGGAAGTGGTAGGAAAATCATCATACCCCTAGATCCAAAACAAGGAAAACCATGGGTAGAAACATAGAACGAAGACCAGGAGGCTGGCCGACTATATCAAATAATGAATGAAGAGAAGGATAATGTCGAACCGAATGAAAAAGGTGAAATTTTAGTCGGTTCCCCGATTTCTATGGGATAAAACTCAGACATAGAACTCTATAACTGGAAAATAGAGAATTATGAATCCCAAGAAAAAGAATGTTGTTCAATAGAGGCAATATCGACAAAGTGATCGAGAGCAGGATTTTCAGTGCAAGCAAACCCTTTCGTTTTTGAAAAAAATATAAAAAAAAACGCCAACACTTATCCCAACTAACTAAAAATAGGCCTCCCCTACAATTCAATGAAATAAATTCTCCGTCAATCGATGTGGATGAGGTATCAAAGATATTCGAAGAACATGGAAGAGTGTTATGCTTGGTAGAGTCCTTCACCGGTCAAGTTGATCGATGGTGGGAAACCCATTCCCCCCATTTACAAACATGAACTACATCTACATTATACTTTTTCAAATGGTTCAAAGGTAAAAATATATCAACAAAATTCGATATCCGAACCTTTAAACATGGGTTTGACCCAATAGGTCATATTCAGCGGTGTGAAAATGAATGGAGAAGAGTCAAATACAAAGATGAAAGAATGTGGTTGCACATGTTCCCAAACATGTTGGATGATATACCATGCAAATGGTATAAAATCAAAGAGGCATGTGGCCATACATTCAATTGGACTAAAATAAAGGAATACTTGATAAGATATTTTGAATTCATTCTGAAAGAGACACATTTGAGAGAGGAAACACTAGAGACAAATAACTTTCTCAAAAAACCAAACTCCAAAGAAGTTCAAAAAAGACGCAAGACAAAAGTTGAAATAGGGTCGACATCGAATTGAAACTTTGTGTCAACTTAGGATAAAAATAATATAAGATCTTGTGAGGTGGACATGAAAAACATAAGTTTTCTAGGGAAAAGATTCAAATGGAGGAAAATCCACCTAGGAGTAAATCACTATGTGAAGATAATCTTTATAGTATCCAAAGAAGATAAGGAGGACTTAGAAAAACTTGATTTCCCACCAAGTTATAAGGAGGTTATTGAAGGAAAAATACATTTGGATGAATCTAAATTGCCAAAATGGATGAATGCAGAAACAAAAATGAAAGAATTTGATATTTCAACTGATGATTGACCAAAAATGGCAAGGATAGGTGACTACTAATCGAATAAGCAGACACAAAAAATAGTTGACCTACTCTGTGAATATTAGGATGCTTTTGCTCATGACTACAAGGATCTGAAATGACTTGTACAAGAGATGGGGAAGATTAAAATGGACCTCATCCTGTAGTCTAAACCTATTAAAAAATGACCATACAAATTATCCCACAAGTACAAACCCATCGTGCAAAAAAAATTGAGGCAATGCTAGATACTGACATAATTTACCCACACATTTACCCCATAGACAAATATGAATGGGAATGTCCAATGGTTGTGCAACCTAAAAAGCATTACCCAAAGAAATTGAGGATATGTGTAAACTTCAGGGGATTATATAAATTAACTGTAATCGATCCTTTTCCAACTCCTTTCGGAGAAAAAATCATCAACGAAGTCATAGGATATGGATGTTATTCCTTCACAGAAGGCTTCTCGAGGTATAAACAAGTCCCGATTGTGAAAGAAGATTAGGATAAAATGAATAAATCGTATCTAAATTTGGCTCATTTGCATACAGGGTGATGCCTTTTGAATTGAAGAATGCACCACCAGTCTTTTCTAGGATACTGGTCAAAGCCTTTCAAGAATATATTTATAAAAAGATGGTTGTGCATTTCGAGGATTGGACAATATACAACTTACTAAAATACCACATCCAATGGGTTAGGATGGCGCTCGAAAGATGTCGATAGATTCACCTATCTCTGAATACCAATTAATGCATCTTTGCCATCCCAATTGGTATTTTTCTTGGGCATATTATATGCAAAGATGGTATCAAAGTCGACATGGAAAAGATAAAGATTATCCTCAACTTGAAACCTCCGGTAAATCAAAATAAAATTAAAATCTTGCTCAGACACACAGGGTACTATAGAAAATTCATTCATCATTACTCAAACATCACATTTCCAATTGACAAGTTGCTATGAAAATAATGTTAGGATATTTAGGAGTAGAAGAGAAGGAAAACGGGCCGGATCTGCAACACGCAAACCCTAGAGCTCTGCTATAGAGAAGGTTTTGATGCGCTCGCTGGCACCAAAGTTCCTCCGCTAAAGACCAAGCTTGGAAGGTGAAGACCTCACGAGGTCACTGCACACCCAGGATGAGTTCGGAAGAGGGGGGGAAACCCCCCTCGTATAGCGACATCACTGCCAATGATAGGAAAGGACTATGTGCTAAACGACCTGCCTTCAAGCCACCGACGCACCTGCGGGATCAGCTTTTCATCCAAGAACAAGGGCTCATAAAAGAAATGGACGTAGAACCCAATACATCTCATATAAAATATTCCAGAGGATGGGAACCAGGCAAGTGCATACCGCAAATGGACAAACCCCTGCACTATCACATCAAATCAACATGGGTAGGGGAGCACACTCAGTTTATGATGGATCATGCCTTGATCGACAAATTTTTAGGCCTCTGGCCGACCGAACACGATCTCACACGCTGGATCAAGGACTGGTGGAACCCTAAAGGGGACTATGAAGTACAACTTAGTTCCAAGGGTTTCTTCACAATAATCATGTACAACCTCGAAGACAAGGATAGAATCTTCGACAATGGACCGTACTTTTATAACTCCGCAGGACTGTTTCTACGATTTTGGACAGATCGATTCAGCCTGGAGAAGGAGGACTTTACAAGAGCATCAGTATGGATTCGTCTATACTCATTGCCCCAGGAATTCTGACTAGAAGAAATACTCATGGGCATCGGAAACACAGTGGGGCGATACGTAAAAGCTTCAGAGGATACAAAGATGAGAAAGTACACCTCATATGCCCACATTTGCATCTATATGGACATCTCAAAGGCCTTGGCAGGATCTATCATGCTAGAATATCAGGATGACTACTGGAACCAAACAATTGATTATGAACGCATCCCCTTTTGTTGCAGGAAGTGACACGAGCATGGCCACCTCTTCAGAGACTACCCTCTGAATGCTACAAGCACCAAGGCTAGCAAAGGAAAGCAAAAGGACTGCTTCACCAACGTCACAGGTGGGCGAAAAAATACACAAGGAAACAAAAGCAGAGTACGACTCCAAAGATCCCAACCAAAAACTCATATGAAGTTTTGAATCAGCTACCAGAAGAGGAGGAAATACATAACCCCCACCAAGTAAAAGCACAGGCGAAGGGAAAAACCCCTGAGGAACCAAACACAACCCAATCAAAAGAAGCAACCCAAGCAACACAAACAGGCACAGACAGAGATACCACCATGCAGATGGATGAAATGGATCTGGCAGACATAGATCTAGAAAAGATGGAGGAAGCTCTCAACCAAAAAGACCTGCAACATATCCCAGTGGATCAGCTTCGCAAAGTTCACAAAATGTTCACCAACTCCACTGCAGGATCTACATCCAGACTGGGTATTATAGTCGATCCAGGAACAAAACCCAAGAGAGAAACCAAGGAAAACAAACGAAGGGGACGCAAAACAACCCATCATCTTATCAAAGAGGCAGGAAACCTGATGATAAACTCAGGTCAGATACATAGGTTATCGGAGTGATACCTCCACACCCCCCGCCTTCCTCAAGATGAAGACAAGAGGGCTTAATGGTAGATTCAAGCAGAGGATCCTTCGAGACTGTATTAAAGCTGAAAACCCAGATGTCCTACTCCTGCAAGAAACTTAATGTGTCAGACAGGAATCTGAAAATATCTTCTGAAGAAGGTGGAGAGTTTGTGATTTCTTTCATCAAGATTCAGTGGGAGCCTCTGGAGGACTAGCCATTCTCTGGAATCCACACACCGTCAATCTGCAACAACCCTTCTAAACGACAGGCACATTAACGACTTACTTTATGGTAACAGGATCTACTAAAGAAGGAGCCATCACCAATGTTTTGTGTCCGTAGACCGACCAAGAAAAGGAGAGCTTCATACAAAAACTACAACATGTCAAAACCCTATTACATACGCCCAACTGGGTCATTGGTGGCGACTTCAATATGATCCTGACACTGGAAGAGAAAACTGGAGGAACCAAATGGCTGGAGCATGATAGCGGGAAGTTCAAAACCCTAATAGAGTAGTTAAATTTGGTTGACATCGAAACCCGAAATGGAATTTTTACCTATTCCAATCAAAGAACAGGACACCAACATGTAGCTTGCAAATTAGACTGCTTTCTGGTAGTCGAAGCCCTTCTTGAGAGTGATCCAGCAATGGAGGCAAATATAATGCCAAAATCAAGATCGAACCACTGGCCTATTGTCTTCTGTCTGTACCCTAGCATCACCCCCATACCCAAACCCTTCCACTTTGAAAAGTTCTGGATCTCTCACCCAAACTTCCACCAGCTGGCTCACACCTGGTGGGCCCAAGATAAAGTAGATCATGGAACTCACATGTATAAATTCCAACAGTGCCTCAAGAACTTCAAGCAACAACTGAAGAGATGGAACAAATCCACTTTTGGCAATATTTTCCAAAGGCAGAGGGAAATCGAGCGCAAACTCGAAGACCTTCAATGAACCTTCATCTTAGGAAGAAGAACTCCAGACCTAGTGAAGGAAGAAGAGAAACTCCAAGCAGAAATGGAGGTACGTAGAGAGCAAGAAGAAATCCTTTGGCGGAAAAAATCCAGAGTTCAATGGCTTAAAGAGGGGGAGTGAAATACAAAATTCTTTCATAGAGTAATGACCCATCGAAGATACATCAATCGCATTACTCAATTGGAGGACGCTCAAGGAATCCCCATAAGAGATCACGACCAAATAGCGGAGGAACTCAACTCTTATTACAAAGATCTTCTTACAGAGACCAATGCGAATAGGGAAGAAGCAATCCAAAAAATAGCCAAGCATATACCCTCGCTGGTTACCCATGAGCATAACAGAGCACTTCTAAGGCCCATCACTCAGACGGAAGTGGACCTAGCATTAAAGGAAATGCCCGCAGGAAAAGCACCAGGTCCGGATGGCTTCACCATGAACTTTTTCCATCACTGCTGGGACATGATCAAGGAAGAGGTCTGGCTAGAGGTCGAAGAATCAAGAACCTCTGGCCAAGTACTCTCTGCACTCAATGCAACTTTCATCACTCTCATCCCCAAGGAGGAGAGAGTCACTCACCCCATGCAATTCAGACCAATCTCTCTCTGCAATGTCATCTACAAAATAATCACAAAGGTCATTGTTACTCGCCTTAAACCACTCTTACCTTTCATTATCTCCAAAGAGCAAGCTGGCTATGTGGAAGGGCGACAAATAATGGACAGTGTCATTCTGGCCAATGAAGTGATCCACTCCCTGAAAGTGAGCAAAACACCAGGTATGCTTATTAAACTCAATCTCTCAAAATCTTTTGATAGATTAAGCTGGCAATACTTGCATTCCATGCTGGAGTCCTTTGGTTTTGATAAACTCTGGTTCAATTGGGTTCTCAAGCTCACATCCTCAGCCTTTTTCTCCATCCTAGTTAATGGGACACCCTCCTAGCCCTTCCATTCTACCAGGGGAATCAGACAATGCAACCCTCTCTCCCCCTTCCTCTTTGTCCTCATGGTAGAAGGGCTAGGTCGCTACATTAAAGCAACGGTTCTGGAAGGATCCCTCAAAGGACTACCCCTCCATAACCTCCATCTAGCGCCCTCGCATAGCCAGTTTGTCGATGACACCCTACTCATGAACACCCCTGCGAAGCCACAAAGCTTAACTCAATTCTCTCTGACTTCACGGAAGCCTCAGGCATGCTTTTAAACCTGGACAAATCCAAACTCTACTTTTTCAACACACTGGTCATGGTACAGAACCATCTCTCAGGGCTTCTAGGCATTTCCAAAAGCTCTCTTCCTTCCATTTACCTAGGTATACCCCTCATAGGGGAGCCAGTGCGGTCCATTTCATGGGACAGCCTGCTTTTGTCTATCGCCAACAGGCTAAATTATTGGACCTTTAGACCTCTTAATATTGCTGCCAGACTAGTACTCCTCAAGTCAGTCCTGCAAGCACTGCCACCTACCTCTTCACTGCTCTGGCAGTGCCTATTTCGGTTATCCGGGAAATTAGGAGCCTCCAACGGAATTTCCTGTGGCACAGACACCAAGCCAATAAAAAATGGGCACTCGTTGGTTGGGATAAACTTCGTTAACCTAAAAAGTTTGGAGGCCTGGGACTTCGTGACCCGGGAAATCTTAATCAGGTCATGGGAGCCAAAATGTGGTGGAGATGGTTACAACATCCGACAAAACTTTGGGTGCAAATTTGGAAACAAAAGCATGCCCTGAACACTCAAACAAACCAATTAATTAGATTCAATGACCATATCCAGTAATCCAATATATGGAATACTTCCTGGAAAAATCACCTTCTCATCTAGAAGCATGCTTTCTGGGAAGTCAGAAACGGAGAAAGTGTGCTCTTTTGGTAGGACTCATGGCAACAACTACCCCCCCTCAGTGACTTGGAAGGTCTCAAACCTCTCAAACAAAGGCTACATCTGAATATCTTCAGTAAAGTTAAAGATCTCTGGAATCCAACCCACAGGACCCAACCCTGGAGACAATGGAAAACAGGGAGAATAGAATTACAGCTCACGGACGATATTGATCTCCAACCCTGGCAAGAATGTGCAGTGCATAGGAAAATACCAATTAAAGAGGGACCGAATATCCTTCGATGGGGTCACTCTATGACATGAATTTTCTCTGTTAGTGAAGCATACTACCTACAGGGAAACTACCAAAACCAAAGCCCAGAAATAATCTAGAGTAAAATTTGGCAAAGCATACTATGGCCCAAAGTCTCCATTTTCCTTTGGCTCATAGCTCAAAATTGCATCCTCACGTGGGAAAATATTTTAAAGAGAGGCTTTATAGGTCCCTCCAGATGCACCCTCTACCAACAAAGAGAGGAAACCATGGAACATCTCATCAACAATTGCCACTACAGTGAACAAATCTGGGATTGGGGGGCCCAAGCCATGAAACGCTCCAACAGAAACAGAGGAGGCATCAGGGATACAATTGCTAACTGGGAGATGATCTCCTTCCAGAACCCAATCCTCCAACGCATCTGCTAGCTGCTCCCAGGATTCACCTTATGGGAAATCTGGAAAGAAAGAAAGAAATGAATCTTCCACTCAAAAACCTTCCTTCCTGCTATTACATGGGAGCGGGTCAAGAAATTAACTCGAGAAATAGTCCATAGCAAACCTTGGCACCACGAAGACCTGCAATGCGTGCCCGAGGAGGAAAAAATTCTTAGAAGTTGGGATATGCAAAGTCACATACACCCTCAAGTGAAGGCTAAAGGCAGACAATCCAACAACCCCACTATATGAACCCCACCTCCTTCAGGATTCATCAAGCTAAACTTCGATGGTGCCTCCAGGGGAAACCCTGGACTGACAGGATTCGACTCAGTTCTCTGAAACCACACTGGCATGATCATTCATCTAGTGGTTGGCTTCTTAGGTGAGAATACAAACAATGTTGCGGAACTTATAAGCCTCGTTCGGGGTCTCCAACTTGCTACCCAAAATCATTACCATCAAGTTATAGTAGAGGGAGACTCTCAAATCATCATCCAACTCATCTCCAAAATCCTGCATGGAGAACATCCTAGGCGGATCTCCCCCAGCTGGAGACTCTCAGGCCTTCTGGAAGATTTTTGTGATCTCATCCACCCCAATCTCACCATAATCCCTACTCATGTGAAAAGAAAAGCAAACAAAGTAGCAGATCACCTAGCGAATACGGGAGTTGATACCAAGTCAGAACTCATCCATTGGCAAGCCAATCTCTCTGATGATACAGATCTCTCCAGGCGTTGTAGAGACTTGGTGAGTAGAGACTCCCTAGCCCCGGATGGGGTGACACACAGAGTAGCCCTGCCACTTAGCTCAGCATTAAGCCATAGTTGAAATGTTGTAGGTTGCTCCCCATCCCTTCAACAGTAAAGATGGTAGTAGGCCATTACAACAGCTCTACGGAGCCGAGAATTCTCCCTTGTGCAAATGCACTAGCACCGCCAGCATTCAATATGACAGAGTTAAGAGTTAAGAAGGGGTCGTCCCATGAAAATTTGCAAGTAAGGAAATCTGGACAGAGCTAGCTCATTTTCATCTTGAACCTCCTCGACGGTTGGGAGATTTGGTGTAGTCTCCTCTGTAATGACAAGGGAGCGAGGCAAGCCTCGTCGAGGTTCGGCTTGGTACACCCACAAAGCGCAGCGACGGAGAAGACAGAATTTTGAGCGCGTACTCTCAAAGGCAACTTCTATCCTCCGACAGAGAGCTAGAGCAGACCGCATGGCACTCCATGCCATTATAGCTGAGCCTACGACAGAGCGGAGCGCGCATACCCCTGCAATTGAGTCTGAAACACAAGCTGGAAGTTGTCTAAAAGGAGTGTCTGAAGAAGAGTTCCCAATTTTCTACGTCGAAGGAATACTGTGCCCTGAGGATATTGTGACCACCCTAGAACCTCAAGCCACTGAGCCTGAAGCACAGGCTGGAAGCGGTCCAAAGGGAGAGCCTGCAGCAGAGTTCCCAATTTTTTATGTAGAGGAATTATTGTGCCTAGACGATAGTGTGACCATCCTGGAACCTCAAGCAACCTGCCAAGCTGAGAAGGTAACGAACGATGATGAGGTATGGAACAGTGTTGGCGCAAAACTCCTTCGCACAAAACATTTGGCTCTTGTGTTCGAACTCCGAGGCCACATGGCATACCAGGAGCACAGATCCCTCCTCATGGGATAGTGCTTGGACCTACTCCTTAATGCTTACTCCAACGCTCCAACAAAATGAAAATGTCCAACATGTGCGTAGACGTTTTCTATTTCGGCCAAATCCATGCGTTAGGAGGACAAGGGCGACAGGTCACCGGGTAGTTGAGTTTTTTTTCTTTTCTAAATTCTGGTTTTACTTCATGTTGTTGTTCAATGTTAAGACGATCAATAGCCATTTGTCCTGGTTTCCTTCAGGCAGGACAGATGACAAAACACTACTTTAGCCTATCTTCCTAGACATATTTTGCCCCAAACATGGCTGGTTTCTGGTAAAACGACAGCCTATTTGGTGGTACAGTACGATAATATCTCTGTATATTTTGGTCTCTATTTTTCTGTCAACTTAATATAGTAGGCAATACCCCCTTTTTTACCTAAAAAAAAAAATGTTAGGATATTTAGGATTTAGTTAGTATCAACTTGGTGTAATGTGTCGTAAGGTAAAAGTGTGTTTCTTAGTGTGTTGATTTAGTATGCATTTGTACTTAAGAAATCTCACAATCATGATATGTTTTCAACATAGAGTGATTCGACGATTCATATTCTCCTTGAACTTAACAACTACATTGATCCATAGCTTAACACTCGGTTGGTCCATAATATCTATTTAAAGAGCATAGAGGGTTATTTGTCGATGAACAATTGTGAGAAAATATCTTGTAAATATTTTTGTAATATTTTTCTTTTGCATTAATGAATTGCTCCAACGTTGGCTGGGGCCATGGATGTTTCCATGTAGGGGTTTTACCATGTAAAAACATGAGTGTGTTGATATTTGATATGGTTGTGTGAGTGGTTACTAAAAGTGTTCATCCTCTATTATAATACTCATGGTGTCAAACATGGTATCAAAGTGCATTTGAATACCTTCTCTAGTTGTAGATCAATATCTTGAAGTTGTGTTTCCACATCTTTGATTTCTGCCATTTCCATACATTTATGGGTTGATAGGACTATTCCATTATGTCTGAGGAACTTATTTCAATCATGAATGCTTTTCATTTCACTCAAAAAGGTTTATTCTTTCCCAAGATATGGCCATTTCAGTCAGATCCGGAGGTATAAACCCCAAATATGCCCTTTAAAAATTTTGTAGAGATAATATTTCGGTTTTCTATTTTTTATTTCCAGGTTTCTACTCTTTTCGATCTGCATATGCTCTTTTCCCTGCACTTTGTGCAATCTCAACAAATAAAAAACATAGCAGAAATAGTTTTCCTATCTACATATGCTCTTTGTTGTGCACTTTGTGCGATCTCGGTAAATTATATATAGAGGGAAAATTTGCATTTTTTAGGTAATCTAACGAGATAAAACCCTTTGTTTCATCGAGAAGCAATTTTTTTTTCTTGTGTGAAAATATTTTTTTATGGGCACGCTCTCCAACAACAACAACAATACTTAGTCTTTAGACTATAATATGTTTTTCACTAGCTCATTTGGTTAAAAGTTTACTTAGTAAGAGGTCTTGAGTTCAAGTCTCTTTTTTATTACATTTTTTGAAAAGGTCCATGCATTAATTGTAAAGTGCATTTCACTTAAGTTATAAAAGTCAATTATTATTTAACTTTAATATTTTATTTTAAGTTCTTTTGCATGCAACTTTCATTTACAAAGTAACTTCATTGTAAAAGTGATTCCCGCTTATTCTATAAAAATGGGTCACTTCATAAGTAACTTATTTAAAAGTGAGCTTATAGGCATAGTTAGGAGAAGCATCACCACGTGGACCAAATTATACTTTCCATGTGGCTCCTTGGTTACCGTTTATGCCTTTTCTCAAAATGACATAACTTTTACATACGAAGCCCATTTTCAGTGCCATTTTTTTTAAACACCCTATTTTTTCTAGATCTTTCCATCTAGACCACCCGTTTCATATTTTTATGCATATTTTAATATGGAATCTCTAGATGATATTTTTCTTACCAATACCAGCTACTTCTCATGGAAATCCCATATGGAGGATAAGAAGTAAAGGATTGTATCGCAAT
The DNA here is from genome assembly GCA_009831015.1 of Picea engelmannii. Taxonomy (NCBI): domain Eukaryota; kingdom Viridiplantae; phylum Streptophyta; class Pinopsida; order Pinales; family Pinaceae; genus Picea; species Picea engelmannii. The sequence continues at coordinate 3,049,964 of ML777185.1, forward strand.
ACCTTGGGAAAAGAACAAGAACCCACTGATGATGACAAGTATGCCAAATGAGTTAATAGGAATGGTGAAGCACATGGACTAATCAAAACGTCCATCTCTCCTGATTTAAGGTTTCACCTTCAAGGACTTGATGACCCTAATAAAGATTGGGAAAATCTTGCGGCTGTGTTTGGTAAACACAATATTATTCCAGCCCACCAATTAGAAAATCAATTAATGACTTTAAGTCCAAATGATTTTTCTTTCATTGAAGATTACTTATCTAATTTCAAAACACTTAGAGTTTTGTGTATAGAATGTGAGGTCGTGTTTGGTAAACACAATATTATTCAAGCCCACTAGTTGGAAAATCAATTAATGACTTTAAGTCCAAATGATTTTTATTTCATTGAAGATTTATTATCTAAGTTCAAAACACTTAGAATTTTGTGTATAGAATGTGATATATATATAGTAAACAATGAAAATATGATGAATACAAGATAGAATATTAGAGTTTCATCTCTAAATAGGTTGATGGTTTTCTTGGTTTGGGTTTTTAATGTAAAATCTCTATGTAACATGTGTGTGTGTGTGTGTGTGTGCGCGTGCATTGTATTTTTTATGTTTTTATTAAGAATATATTTGCAGTAATTTATTGTACAAGGTTAACATCTACATTTGGTATTAGAACTGTTATTGGCTTCAAGGGGACACCTTTGTGGCTAAGGGTTTGGCTCAGGTCTGTGATAAACCGTGTTATAGTGGGATATCTATGGTATCGATTCTTCAGGTCAAAATAAATGGCAAGCAATTCGAAAATAAAGGTAGAGAAATTTAATGAGAAAAGTTTTGAGCTATGGAAGCTCAATATGGAGGATCTATTGGTGGGTAAAGATCAGTGGATCATTGTCTATCTACGTACTACACCTACAGGAATGTCAAAAAAATAATAAGAAAAGTTGGATCAGAAGGAAAAGAGAAAAATACGGTTGTGTCTTTCAGATTAATATTACTGGATGTCTCAAGGGAAGCTACAACCAAGGCTTTATGGGATAATTTAGTGGCTTTGTATCAATCAAAGTACTTGGTAAACAAATTGTTCATGCAGAAGAAGGTGTATAACCTGAGCAAAAAATATGGAGACTCGATGACAAAGCATCTGAATGCCTTCAATATTGTGGTAGGTCAACTATTATCTGTTGATATTAAGATTTCTGATGAATATAAGTGTATTAGTTTATTGTGCTTTTGATCTGGATTATTTTCGGCACGAAATGAGAGTGGAGATATAATAAGGAAATTCACAAAGTTATCGTGTATATCCAATAATATAACATAAATGTATCAGAGATGCAACCATAAACACAGATATACAGTAATACACGATTTCTATTAATGAAAGAAATGTACAGAGACTATAAAAATACAGAGTGAAAGACTCGCTAGAATGGTGGCAGCCTATCTTTGAGAAGAGATGTGACGGCTACTTGCATTTGGAAGAAGATGATTACAATGAGGCTCTGAAGGCCTTTCTAAAATAAATCGGAATGCCAAAAACCCTAGACATCTAAAAACCTAACCCTAGGAGATGAAGCACCAAAAGTCACGTGGGCCCCGTTTGGGTAAGTGAGTACATCAACTTCCCGGGGTCGTACAACTTTTGCATGATCTCCGTTTTAGGCATGTGATAGCTCGTTGGAAAGGTATCGTCGAGGATATTCATTTTGGGGGCTCAATTATGCCTTCAACTATCATCGATAATCTTGATATCGAAAAACCTTCATTTGGGCCCTCAAAATGGCCCCAGAAGTTAAAAACTACTAAAAATAGTAAATTGCCAAAATTGCCAAAAAACTGTTTTGAGCCAGTCGAAAAAGGTGGGTGGCCACCAATATCCACATGGATCAATCCTCCCTCCTTAGGAAGAAATGGTCTCCATTGCGTTGAGTTCTCGGGGGAGAGGGAAAAGCGTTTGTTGAATCTGCATCTTGGTGAGCTGCTTGCCTTGCTGGAGATGTCGCGCTGCTCAGTTTGTGGAAGTCTGTCACAGAACTATTGAGGCTGAGGCTATTCAAAAATTCGGGCTACATGAGAGGACGGTGTGCAGAAAGAATCTTTTCTCTTTGCTGCAACCTTGTCGTCCTACTTCTATTGGATAGAAGGTGCTTGGGGCGAGGTTGTAGTGGTTCCAATGTCCTTCTGTTCCCCTTTTGAACAGATTGTAAAGAAGATGAATTTTGCAGTATGAGATACTACCTTGTGACACTTTTTTGGTGGAATAGTAGTTGGAACCACCTCTGGTATTCTATAGAGATGACCCCCAAAAGTAACAATGACACTGTGGGGTCGAGACTCATAAACAACATGGCACTTCCACATATATGGTTGGCCCAAGAGAACATCACAGACATCTAGTGGGGGAAAATCACATAATACCTCATCCTTGAAGGGCTGGATGTCGTATGACAATCGACACTGCTGGTTGACATGAAGATCTCGTCCTTGGCGAAGCCACCTGATGTTGTATGGTTGTGGGTGCGATGTTGTCGACAGTCCCAACTGTTTCATGACCTCTGCTGAGATGAGGTTCTTCTGGCTTCAGCTATCAACAATAAAATGCAACGGGGTCCCCTTCACCCACATCTGTGAATGAAAAAGGTGCTCCCCCTCTTCAGGATCAGTTAGTTCTTCTGGTTGAATTGTTGCGGTCACGACAATAGTAGTGGGGTCTACGTCAATGATCTGTCCTTTACCAGTATTTTCAGAATCAAATTCTGAATTAGGGTTTAGCTCCTTGTCTTTGATCTCGACCACCAATGACTGTTTTGAGCGACATTCATTAGTGTTGTGCCAAGGGATTTTGTGGAAATCACACCATTTTTCGGTGTACTTCTTTGTCTTCCCGTGACCCTTATTTTCATGTGGCTTGGACTGGTTTTTGGGAGATTGTTTGCTAGGGCTGTCTTTGTCATACTTTGGTTATTGTGGATTTGTAGACCTGAACTCCCATTTATTCTGGTGCTTAAATTTCTGCTCGATTTTAACAGCGTATCGATAAGCAACACCGAGTGATGAGATGTCCAGAAAATCCATTTAAGTTTGGATGTATCTGTGTAGAGCCCCACGGTATTTCAGAAGAAAATTTTGTTTAGAGTCCTTGATACCTAGCTTGGTGCACAAGGTATGGAAGGTATTGGTGAACTCCAGAACTGCTTGCCCCCTCTCTTGCCACAACGTGGTCCATCTCATGTACTGGTCCTCATAGTTGCCAATAGGATAATACTGTTCCTTTACCGCATCCACAAAAAAATACCAAGTGGAATCGACCCCGTATATTCCAGACTCCTCTGTGGAAATTTTCTCCCAGTAAGTTTCCCACCAATGTTTGACATGAGGGAGATCTTTAAGGAGTGTGAAGGTGATCTTTTCTTTGTCGAAAAAATTGTGAACAGACAAATAACCTTCTAGCAGAGTTAACCATTTTTCTAGGGCTTCTGCATCTATCTGTCCTTCAAATACAAGAATATAAAAATTAACTTGTACCTTGAAAGGCGAGGTGCCTCCAAAGTGGCCACTTGATGAAGATGCGCTTGCTGTTATCGGCAGGCATTGAAGGATGTGGGAAAAATTCTCCATCATTTCGTCCCTCTGTCGCGTGAGAGCTTGCTCAAGAAACAGATTGATAGGATCGTCTCCTCCGTCGTTTTTATTTTCTTCCGCCATTGAGGGTTTCTTGGGTGTGCGAGAGTGGTTGTATTCAAGAGAGACAAGCTCGAGACCCAACTTGCTATAGTCGGACCTTGTTGGGGACATGCACTAAAAAAAATGATCAAGAGTAGCCTGCTCTGATACCACTGATCTGGATTATTTTCGGCATGAAATGAGAGCGGAGATATAATAAGGAAATGCACAGAGATATCACGTATATCCAATAATATAACAGAAATGTATCAGAGATGCAACCATAAACACAGATATATAGTAATACATTATTTCTATTAATGAAAGAAATGTATAGAGACTGTGAAAATACAGAGTGAAAGACTCGCTAGAATGGTGGCAGCCTATCTCTGAGAAGAGATGTGACGGCTACTTGCATTTGCAAGAAGATGATTACAATGAGGCTCTGAAGGCCTTTCTAAAATAAACCAAAATGCCAGAAAACATAGACATCCAAAAACCTAACCCTGGGAGTTGAAGTGCCAAAAGTCATGTGGGCCCCGTTTGGGTAAGTGAGTACATCAACTTCCTGAGGTCGTAACTTTTGCATACGATCTTCGTTTTAGGCATGTGATAGCTTGTTGGAAAGGTATCGTTGAGGAGATTCATTTTGGGGGCTCAATTATGCCTTAAAATATTATTGATAACCTTGATCTTGAAAAACCTTCATTTGGGCCCTCAAAATGGCCCCAGAAGTTAAAAATTGTTAAAAATAGTAAATTGCCAAAATTGCTAGAAAATTGTTTTGAGCCAGTCGAAAAAGGTGGGTGGCCATCGGTATCCAACTAGATCATCTTTTTACCAAACTCGTGGGATGGTCTGGTTGTGACCATAGGTAGTAATAAAACTACTTTAAGTTTTGATGATGTGGTCTCATCCTTGTTGTTGGAGGAGATGAGGTGGAAGAACATGGAAGGACATGGAACATATGCATTATTTGCAAGAGGATGGTCCTAATAAAGAAATATATATAATTCCTCAAGTGGGAGATCTAAATATAAGCATAGATCTAAATCTCTTGGAAAGTTTGTAAAGGTATGCTAGAGATGTGGAAAACAAGGGCACTACAAGAATAAATATAGATCCAAAAGTGTTGAGAGAAGGAAGGGATCTGATGATGCCCCTTCTAAAAAATTGAAAACCTCCACAGAAGGAGGGGATGTGTACTTGGATTATTCAAGCACACATGCATATCATGAGGCATGGATGGTTGAATCAGGCACATCCTTTCATATGAATTCCCACAATGAGTGGTTCTATGAAAATGAAAGGTGTGATGGAGGTGATGTTTTCCTAGGTGATGACTCGAAAACCAAAATCATAGGGTGAGGAAAATTCAAGTTGAAGCTTGTAAGGTACCAAATCTATTATGATAGCATAAAACCGAAATATTGTAGAGAATAAAAACGGAACAACACAAGAGATGAAACCACAACACCAAAATAATACCTTTCTTGATAGGAACCAATGTTCAATTGCCTCTTCCAGGGGGAAACCTCTAGTAGAGAAACGATCTATTACAATCATTATCATGAATCCTACTCTTATTTATACTAATTTTATCTTCTAAATATCATTCTAGAGGAATATCTTTCTAGAAGCAAAAGATTCTATTAGGTCTTCTTACATTGACATATTCCAATTTATTAAGGCCTTATTAACTAATGTCGACCTTTATTACATGGAAGTATATTATTCTATATACATGAAGGGTTAGGGAGAGGTCATGTTGGCACAGGGGCAGACCCAGGGTTCAACGCTCAAGAGCGCACCAACAAATCCCTAACTACTGGCCCTTTCAGCAACACCTGCGAAGCAGATGTAGTCTTACCCGAAGTAGCTATGGGGGGTTGCAGAACAAGGATGTCTACAACCAGGGGAATATCAAGTGGATCTTAACACAATACAACACATTATACCTAGCTCACTTATCACTAAAATCTACTCCACATTCTATAGGTCTAATCTAATACAATAATGCAATAACAGTATATCAAAGACAAATATAAAGCATCAATCATACACACATAACACCAGATATACGTGGTTCACCCTCGCCCTAGGGATATGTCCATAGAAATGTACTTATGATATATTAAGGTAAAGCTTACAGTTCTTGCATGTGCTCTCTACTAGTAGATCTTCTTCTTCTTATCGCTTTCTCTACCCCTCCTGCGCACCCAGCGGCAGGACTTGATCTTCGCACCCAACTGAAGATCTTACAATACCAGAAGGCTGTTACTCTCATTACTTCTCTCACTCACAAAACAATATTCTCTCAATGAACAACAATCAATAACAATTCTCAACAACAATACCGACCCAACCTAGGTCCTCTCGACCTCTATTTATACAATATATTCCCTCACTGACAGCCTTAGGTCGAGACCTAGGTGTCAAAACCCTAGGTGTCTAAAACCCCAGGTCAACTTGACCCTCTTTTCCTGGGCTTCGCCAGCCTGTCTCTCCTTTCTTCCTTCTCGATGCACCCGTTGGCTTTTCCCGCTATCTGATTTGTCCTCGATCCATATACCTTACTTATATGTCATCCCTGATTTCCTCATCCAACAACTAGCTTTCTTGGGATTCACTCCTTATTTTCTGCTCTTTTGCTTACTTCGACCTAGTAACAGTCACTGTGTCTCTTGAGAAGTTCGCATTTTACCTCTTCTTCCTTGATCTTTGCTTGATTCCATACCCAACGGCCAACAGGCCCCCAACAATCACACGTGACTCATCCCGAGGCACTTCAAATCTGATCCTTCTGTTTTACTTCGACTTTGGACTGTGCAATGTAGTCTTTACTTTCTTCTTTATGCCTCCTCTCCATCCCTGTGCAGACTATATTTTCTATGTCTGGTACCCAGCTTCAATTGCACCTAATACCTAGACCCTTTTCTTCCATCTTTCTACTGAGAGCTGCAAGACAGTTGGTTGTTATAGTACAACTTTAGCTGACTCCCATTTACCAACCCTTCCTTCCATTCTCAGTTCAATGTCTTCAGCTGTGCAGCTCCTCCTTTTGTAACATAGGCGATCTCATATGGTCCAAGCCAATGCATTATGAACTTCCCTGGGTGTTTTATAAACTTACTGTCATACACCAGTACTAAGTCACCTTGCTTGAATGCCTTCTTCTTGATGTGCCTGTCATGGTAGGCCTTCTCTCTATCCTTCTGAACCTGCTGATGAAATCCTGCAATAAATCTATTTTCTTCCTATTCAACCAACTGTGCAAGCCTCTCTTGAATAGCTCCAGTGTCATCCATATCTATAAAGGCAACAATTCTTAAGCTTGGCACCAGGTATTCCATTGGGACAACAACTTTGAGACCATAGACTAGCTTAAAAGGGGTCTGCATGGTTAGTTTCTTAGAAGTGGTTCTATAGGCCCAAAGTACTGCAGGTACTCTTAAATCCCAGTCATCCATGTTCATATTACAAATCTTTGTCAGTGATGTCTCCAAGATTTTGTTGAATGCTTCAACTTTTCCAATTGCCTAAGGATATAAGGTGTGCTCTTCTGATGGTAGATGGTAAACTCCTCATTCAATGCTTCAACTGTCTGATTGATGAAGTGTGTGCCTTGGTCACTCATAAGGATCTTGGGGCATCCAAACTTGGTTATTATGTCATCAAATATAAATCATGCAACTGTAGTTGCACTACATTCTTGACTGCTCTGGCTCCGGCCCATCTGGTTAAGTATTCAGTTGTAGTTATGATATACCTTTCTCTTGTGCGCTTCCTTGGTGGGTTGATAGGTCCCACGAAGTCAATGGCCCATTTTTCGAATGCTTGTAGGGTCATCTACGGTCCTAACGACATTTCATCTCTTTTGGATGGTCTCCCAACTCTCTGGCCCACATCACAGGCTCTAGCATAATCCTTAGCATATCTGTGTAAGGTAGGCCACCAAAGGCCAGCTCGCAGAACCTTCTGTGCAGTTGCTTTCCCTGCATAATGTCCTCCTGCAATGCCTTCATGAGCTTCTGCAAGGATCAGTGGGCGTTCTTCCTCCATAACACATCTTCTCAGTATCTCATTAGGTCCCATCTTGTATAGCTAACCCACTATCAGTTAAAAGTCTACAACACACACTACTAGTTGTTTCTTCTAGGGAATTGTATACTCACTAGGTGTCATTCGTGTTGACAGGAACTGAAGTATTTCTGCGAAGTGGTCATCGATCTTTCTTATAGCAAGCAGTTGGGCATCCGATAGTGTATCCTCCATACTGGTGAGTTCTTCTCCATGTTCCAACCTCGACAAGTGGTTAGGGCCCTTGTTCATTCTTCCTGGATTAACTATGATCTCAAAATCATATTCTTGAATCAGTAGAAGCCATCTACATATTCTCCCCCCCAACACTGGCTTGTTGACTAGGTACTTCAGCGTAGAGTGATCTGTGAACATTTTAAAGTGTCCTCCTAATAAGTAGTGGCAGAATTTTTGTAGTGCATAGACCATGGCCAATCCTTCTCTCTCTGTGGTGGTGTAGTTAATTTATGTTGTTGATAACTTCCTGCTAGCAAAGGATAGTGGGTGATCGATGTCTCATGTTCCCTGCTATGCTAACACAACTTCCAATGCAATGGACGATGCATCAACATGCACATGAAACTCTTTATTCCAATCTAGGAAAACCAGAATGGGCGCAGTAACCATCTTTTGTTTCAGTGTGTCGAAGCTCTGCTGGCATTCATCTGTCCAACTAAATTGACAATATTTCTTCAACAACTTCTCCATAGGTGTTGTAATCTAGGCATATTCTTTAATGAATTTTCTGTAATATCCAATATGTCCTAACGTAGTGTGTAGTTGTTTGACTAAAGTAGGAGGTGGCAAGTCAACAATAATGGCAATTTTAGAGGGATCTACCTGTAGTTCCTGCTTACACACAATATGCCCTAACAACACTCCAAATGGTGAGAAGAAGATGCACTTCTTCATATTCAAATCAATTTGACACTGCCTGCACTTATCCAACATTAGTCTTAGGCATTCAATATGGTTTTTCAACAAACTAAACACAGTCCAGTCATCAAAATATGCTTCTAAAAATTTATGCAAAAATTCTTTAAATGCTTCAACCACCACTGTAAATTTGGCTTCACCAACAACTCATTAATATTGAGAAAATCATTCAGATTCATCTGTTGGATGACAGATTGAATATTTTCCTTATTTTTTCTCAAGTTTTCCTTATTCATTTCTATTTCAATCTGCCCCAGTTCTTTTGAGATATCATTTCCTTCAAATTCAACCAATTTTGTTTCTACATAAGATAGTGTATCCAGACAAGCCTCCTTTGCCTCTTTCGCAAGTTTCCTTCTTTCTTCTAGATTTGTCTCCCAAACTTTCAAGGCCATTTCACCCTTAACTTGTTCATATTGTAAAAAAGGGGTGAGACCAGGGATATTGGTTTTCTGCCTCCATATAATGAATTCCTGAAACCTGGATCTAGCCACACATGCATCCTTTTCTTTCACATAAATACTTTTCAGAGAATTATTTATTGTCTAATAGTATTTTTTAATAGTATCCACCTTTTGATATAGATCCTGATGGATAGCTTCCAGCTTCTCATTGATTTCAGATGCTTGTGCTTTGAAAGCAGTGATGTCTATTGTTATGTTCTCCATTAGGACTAATTTGGCCTACAATTGTTCTATCAAACTATCTCATTGAGTAATCATGGCTTTGTTGGTTTGTAAGTTCTGGTGAATCAGCTTGAGTTTCTCCTGTAACTGCTTCATATGTTGTTGATCATTTAACCTGATTTTCTCTATGTCTTGATTCATTCAGCTCCTAACAATTTGTTCTGTGTTTTTCATTTCTTTCTGCATTTGTTATACCAAGATAGATTTTTGTTGCAGTTGCTTGGTCAGATTATCTATTGACCATTGGTTGGCAGTGTGAAGGCCCCTAGTGAATCTGCAACCTCCTTGGCAAACTCAGGATCATCTTGGCCTTTCCCATCATATACTGTTTTCTGCCTTTTAGTAACTACTCCATCTTTTTGTTGAGATTCTTTCTTCACAATAGATTCCCTTTTCTTGTTGAAAAAGAAACTTGAGGGAGGAATTTATTCAGGCAAGATAGGAGTAAGTTCATCTATGTGAATGACCTCCAAACTAAGAGTTCCAAAACTGGTCGGTAAAGGAGTTAATGAGGGAATAGGAGAGATAATTGCAGTGGAGCTTTCTGGACCTGTTTTGCTTGGGATGCCAGCAGAAGTAACTGGTGTTGAATGGGGAAAAACTTGTCCCTGATTCATGAAAGCTTCAAACTAGGCTAATATATGTTGATCATTTATACCTAGCAGTGATGTTTTTATCTCTTTAAATAACTCGTCTGAACTCTTCAATACTTCTTTAGTTTTGTTTTTAGTGGACCAACTTGTCTGAGATTCTGTGGATTTAGCTTCCTATGAAGATGGAATGGGCCTTGACTCTCCTTGTAAAATATTAGGCAAGTTGTTTCGTCTATGCTTTTAGAAGCTGAGGAAACCAACATGTTGGTCATGAGGCAGAGTCTGAAATATATTTTGAACTTCTTCATAGGATCTAGCTCCCCTGAAAAACCTCATCATAAGGAGAATCTTCATGGATGTATATTTTCATGTTGAATTGAGCCAAATGATTCTCTACCAACTTATGTGGATCATGTCTTTTGAATTCGATGTCAACTAATTTGACATCTTCCAAGGCTGCAGCTTCGACTTTGGTATGACCAAAATCTAACAATGTAAACATACCAACCTAAATGGGAAAAGTTGGCCATACCTTTTTCTGAGCTACTTTTAATTCCTTAGTGATTCCCCCTGATACTGTTTGGTATGCCACTTCTCGGCACACCGGCCTGTCAGGTAAAAATTCTGGGGAACAAAGCAACCGAACACTCTAATGTAAGAGAAGTTCTCTTCCATGTACCAGTCTACAAAAGTGCCTAAATTTCCCATAATCTTCTCTGAAATCCTGGGTGGCGGGTGGCCATAGATAGCTAGATGAATAGGTACCACTATGTTGTGACAGATCTCATAAAAGAAATCTTTAGTATTTTCTTCCCATAGTTTGGAGTGGTAGAAATGTATAGGCTCTGAATTAGCCGGGGTCCAACTCCAGTTCATCAGAGGAAATGGGGTCATGAAGCAAATGGCATCCATGATGTATGTGGACATGTAAAAAGGAGCATGTTGCCCTTTTGATTTTGATGATTGGTACTCAGCAATCTCCTAAGCTAGGTTGTCCAACAACATTTTTCCCAATTGAAAGTGTAGCCTTCGACCACTTCATTCATTATAGCCACCCACTCAACTGAGAAATGTGTAGGGTTCTTTTTCCCAAATAAGAGACAGAGCATCATGGCTATATATAAGATATGAGCATCCAAGGACGACGTGGAATACATACCATGAGCGTCGGATTTGAACTTGGTCGGATTTCCCCACCATGTCTTGATTATATCATGACCAGATCTCTCGTATTGAGTGCATTCTTTTCTCTCAAAATCCAGAAGAAATATTGCATTGTAAGTATATTTGGGTGCAGAAGAAAGTTTATACATTACTTGCAAGTCCTCTGGTCGAAAAGAGTTGATAGAGGTCTTTTGGTAACTAATAACTCTTTTGGTTTGAATGTTGGCATGCTTCAGAGTCGAGCTTATCATATCATTATAGGGTATAATCTCAGGTCGTGAAGCAATCCTGTCCAGTTTTGACTGTGCTACCAATATGAGCTTGGTTGAGAAGGACTCATCTTTTTCCTCAGTAGAATTGTCCAGACAGATAAGAATATCATGTTCTAAGATATCGTAAACCTGCTTCCAAGACTTGATGGAGTCTGTAATTCATGGAGTGGTGTCTGATAGAATGTCTGTGTTTGGATTGGAATCATCTACTGATGTATCTTTCTTCTTCGCAGCTTTGTGTGGCACCATAATCCTCGGGGAAATGAAATTAACCTTCCTATAACAAGAGAATTATGTAAGCTCTTAATCATTGAATGCAAAATTCTAATTGCAAATGGTAAAATGACTTGCGATTCGAAATGTTTTATTCATAAATTCTATCAATCTTCGCATTGATTTTCTGATAGAAATATTATTAAAAATCTAATGGAATTTATTATCTCGCAAATCACAATATTTACTCAAATCTTTAACTTCAGCCAATCATAAATGACATTAATACTTCGACGGTTCAGCGTTCGGAGGTTTTGAATGTAAGAGGGAAGAAATCTCCCGAAGGCCGAATTCTCGTAGGAAGTTAATCTCTAATTAATCATTTTTTTGTTTCAATTAATCATGCTTTAAAAATTGTATTAGCCTTAATTACTTCGACAGTTCGGTATTCAGGGATTTTGGATGAGGGATGATAGAAATCCTCCGAAGGTCGAATTCCTGGAGTAAACGTTTGAACCGTTATATATATATATATATATATATATATATTGGGGCTTCGGAACTCCGGAGCTCCGGAAGTTCACTTGTTTAAAAGTGTGGTTCATACTTCGGCATTCAAGAGTTTTGGATGTAGCACAAGAGAAATCTCCCGAAGAACGAATTTGCGGAGTGATTAATTAATACTTAATCATGATTAACTAAAGTTGTTAAATGTTTTATTATCCCTTTGAAACACTTTTACTTTTTTGTGATATCCAATACTCCAGCACTTTGATACTTCGATGGTTGTGAACCCAATCTTTGTTTAAACTCTCGGAGTGACGCGGCAGAGATGACGTCCTTCTTTGTGACATGTCAAGAAAGGAGGAGTGACACGTGTCACATGAAATCGTGTGAATCAACTGACACAAATGTTAAAAATAAGTGCCATGTGTCAGCCCAAGAAAATATTTAATGACATGTGTCCTATGATTCATCCACAAGTCCTTTTAGAAATTATCACGAGGAATTGTCTTCGGGACTTTGTAGATTCGGGGGTTTTGTTGTTTAGATTTATTGAAATTCCTGAGGCGCGAAGCTCCCAAGTGACCATTAAAGGCTTTCTTTTAAAATTCGGGCAGATTTTACATTTCAGAGATCACAAGAACTGTTTGATCAAGTTAGTGCAACTCATCGACGAGCGATATTGTAAGCGCCTTATTAATATATAACGACCAAAGATTTATTTAAGTAAAAAGCAATTTCCTAAGTTTTTTTTGGTGAAATTTTATTTCTAAGAGGCAAAAACAAAAGAATAAATGTTCAAAATTCTTTGTGTTCTAACTATTATTATTATTATAAAAATAAAGTTGTCTTAGTTAAACAAAACAACAATTATATGCACCGTGTAAAACTTGATAGAGAATGAAATGACAATAATAAAATTTACATCCTAAAAAATTGAGTCCCTCTCACTTGATAAATCTGGATTTAAAATGAATCTACCTAATATATTAAAAAATCATTTTATCTTTTATGATATTTATCAATATTTAATATATATTATTTAAAAAATTAAGTCCCTCTCACTTGATAAATCTCGATTTAAAATGAATCTACCTAATATATTAAAAAATCATTTTATCTTTTATGATATTTATCAATATTTGATTTTATGATATTTATCAATATTTGATATATATTATTTAAAATAAAGAAACCAAATATGCAAAAGTTTTGTTTTCTAATTTTTTTTTTATTTAAGGTCGGATTTGGAAATTCACAAAAAGCTATCGAAGGCTTTGTATTTTAATTTTTTGAGGTCACAATTAGATTTGGAGATCGACATGGGAGCAATTGTTACCTTCTTCACTTATACAAATGATATTTATGGGGTGTGCCTAATGGCACAACCATAATAGCGGCCTTGCAATAAACTTTGTATTTATGAGAAGAGGACTTTCTAAAAAATAATCATCACACATGGAGGGGCAAAAATTGAAAGCATTTGTGGTGGGTGTAGTACATGACATGTGCCATTGTGCAAGTACCCATCAATACATCGGATTGTTTACCACGTGGCAAAGCTATGAACAATAACAATCTAGCAAGTTTATTAGTTAGTTCTCCTTTTTCATGTGGATATTGTAGTTGTATTTTACTCCAAGCATGTCTTATTAGAGTCATTAAAGTAATTGTTCCACATCATTCACTTTGGCTAATACAATAATGAGACAAATTCTAGTTATTGATGTTCCCTTACAGTACTCAATGAAACAAACTCTAAATATTCATGTACAAATAATCCAAAGACTCAAAGCTCGCTCATATACAAATCATCCAAAACCTCATAGTTGGCTCCTTGGGAAGTATTAGGTTAAAGATAATGTTATATAGTACCTGAATTAACTAGTATTACCATTGATTTAATTTTCTTAAATAAAAACCACTTTGCATTAACTCCACCACTTAGACTCCACACTATGAGACTTTATAAAAGTAATCAATCACACAACGTGGGACAAAAATTGATATGTACCATTGTCACAACAATGCAAGTGCCCATCAATATCCTAATAATTGAATTGCTTAGAAAAATATCTTATGAAGGATATAATCTTGACTAAGTTTTATTCCCACATGTCTTTTTTCACAAAGGAATACAAGAAAGTAGCAGTTGAAAACTAAAAGATTATGATCATTATGTATGTGTATATATGGATTGGAACCCATTTTGGTTAAGGGTTTGTGACTTGGACGAATCTAATTGGATTAAGGTAATAATTATATTTGTCTTTATCTACGTAAAATAATATTATTTAAAAAATTAATATATATTAAATAAAAAAAATATTAATATTTTACTTTAATTATTTATATTAAATTTTATTAATAATAATTTTAAAATTGAATAATAAAAAAAAAATTATAATTATTTTTATACAATAATAATAATAATCTATTTTTAAGGTCATGGTCAAGCCAGCCTATTAAATTGGTGTATAAGACCCCTTTGTTTGTGGGACAAGGGACCCCCCTCTACCAACTGATAAAGTGATCTCATAAGAAGAAACACATGTTCTTAACCATTAGGCTCACTCAACCTATATATACTTTATAAAATAATATCTAAAAAGAATTATTTTTAAATAATTTTTTTTGTTTTATTAAAAAAGAAATATAATATTTAACTTTATTTAGAAAAAGTAAATGGAGCTCAATATGTGTGTATAATCATGAATATCTTGTGTACTTGTATTCATAATAGTATTATTTTATTAAAAATCAAAGTTTCTAATTTTGCTATTATTATTATTATTATTATTATTTTATACATTGGGAAAATTTATCATGGGATAATCATTACTAGTTGTTATTAGCAAATGGAGGATGATTCATCATCATTATTCAAGGAAAAATAATCCATTGATGGTCCATAAGGGGAAAGACTTTCACTACCATGAGGGGAAGAATTTAGCTCTGGGTCTTGCTCTGGGTCTTGGGCCTTTAACCTATTTCCTAAGGTCCCAAAAAGACGAGCTCTTGGCAAAGCAAAAGCACTGAATGGAAAGAAGCAACAATTTTTTTTAATTCATTTTCAAATGAAAATAATTAAATTTAATAATGATTTTTGTTTATTTTTTTAATTTAATTTATTGTTATTTCTTAGATAAGAGGTTAAATTGTAATTAAGGTAGTATTTGGTTTGATGTATGGAATTAAGATTAAATATTATTAAAAACAACATGAATGGTAGCCTTGGTGATGACCACAAGGGACATTGGCTCTTTTGCAAATATTAATTAAGTTGAAATCATTTTTTAGTCTTGGAATAAGACCTAAAATTGCTTCTAATTGGTTAGGAAATCATCTTCCTAGGATATAATTAAACTTGTTAATGGCCTAAGACCTAGAGATACTCAGTCATTTGAGAAGAGTGCAAGTATATCCCTTATATACCCCTAATGTGTCACTTCAGGGCATACCACTAATCAATCATTTGGACCCTACATTTAGAAATAATAATAATTTGTGGTTATCCTCATTGCCAATTAACAACTCAATTATAATAAATTTTATCAACTTCAAAAAAAAATGTTACATTCATTTTCACTTTGCAATTTATAATATAATAGTGTGTTTTACTAACATGTTAGTAATGTAATTAATTTTCACTTTACAATTTTAGTGTAATAGAGTGTTTTTACATATGTTAATAGAAGTAAAGTAATGTTAATTATTTAGTTACATTTCTAGTAGATTTTAGTTGTGAATGTTTTTCTTTATTAATAATGATAATGATTAACAATTGATTTTTTTTAAAGACAAAATGAATACTTAGTTAAATATTTTGATATAACATTTTAATTAATTTTTATATAAATAAATAAAATAAAAATATACAAATTGATTTTTAAAAGACAAAATGAATATTTAGTTAAATATTAGTTAAATATTTTGATATAACATTTTAATTAATATTTATATAAATAAATAAAATAAAAATATACAAATTTTTTATAAAATATTTTTTAATTAAATTTCATCTTTTTAATAAATTTAAAAATTTGTATTTTTCATCTTTTATATTAAAATAAATTTTATATTTTATTAAAAAATAAATTTTATATTTTATTAAAAAATAAATTTTATAAAATAAATATTATAATTATTTTAATCAATTAAAAAATACATCAATATTAAAATTCAAATTATTCCTATAAACCTTTTCAAGCATGTAATGCTTACCGACTATTAAAACAAAAGGACATATCCCTATCAGATCTTAGTTGTCTATGCGAGAAATACCTTAAAAAAATGAGTAATGAAATCTTTGACAAGAAAAAGACCGATATCAAAATGTAACTTCACTTTTAGAAATTGTCTAACCATCATTTTCAACTGTTTAAAAAAAAAAGTACGAGTGGATGGATGATTTTATATTTCGTCTCTTCATCTATATCTAACCCCACCTAATTCTCGGTAAGTCAAACTATCAATATTTTATTTTGAGTAGATTGATGATTTTATATTTTGGTCATTTTTGTATATTGGTCCATCTGCATCTAATCCCACCCAAATCTGGGTAAGTAAAATTATAAGTATTTTATATGTTTAAATAAAAGATAAGTTAAAAAAGGGAAATTCAATATTTTAAGTATATTTGTCTTAAAAGAGATCAAGTTTGGTTTTGATATTTATTTTTTGAAATTTTAATAATTTAAATTTTTTTAAATATAGTTGTTCAAATTTCTATCAATTAAATAAAAAAAAAAAAATATTTACGTTTAATTAAACATAGAAATTACATGCAAAGTTCGTTGAGACTTGGGCTGTCAAAAAAAATCAACCCAAGCCTTAGCCTAAGTCAAAATGTGAGCATGCTCTAAGAGGAAGAGATGTTGCAATTGTTCTCTAAATGTCTCTAAAAGTGAGCAAATCGTAGGCAGCAAGAAAATAAACAAGACAGAAACTAATACGAGAGGGTGATTATGAAAAACCATTAAAACATATAAAGTATTATAAATATTTATATTTTCTATGATAATAAAAATATGATTACTTTGATATAATACCGTTAAAACAAATAAAGTATTAAATTAATGCTTATTTATATCATTTTGTTTTGTCATATATGTATGAAGTGTTTTTATAATGTACGTTTTTATATATACACACAAGATTCACATCCATTTAATTCAAGCTTGACTTATTTGAATGATAACATTTTGTCTAAACTACTAAATTATAAAAAACAAAGATTACTAAGAAGAGTAAAATTAAATTTAATAAATAAATTTGTATTAATATTTTAGAAATTTGTTGATTTTAGGGGTAGTAGGAGTAGGGAGTTTTCATGTTTCCATAGGAACAACATTTTTTTCATTCACTTGGGGTTTTGGCCAATCTTCAAATAATCTAGCAGATGTATATGGTCTTATGTGTGGTCTTATCCTAGCCAAAAAAACAAATGTTAGAATCCTTTCTGTTTTTTGGTGACTTAATGATTGTCACTAACACAATGTGTGGCAAATCCCTTGATCCAGATGGATATCGGTGGCCACCCACCTTTTCCAACTAGCTCAAAACAGCTTTCTGACATTTTTGGCAATTTACTATTTTTAGCAGTTTTTACTTCCGAGGCCATTTTGAGGGCCTAAATGAAGGTTTTTCGGTATCGAGCTCCTCAATGATAGTCGAATGCATAATTGAGCCCCCAAAATGAATCTCCTCAACGATACCTTTCCAACAGGCTATCACACGCCTAAAACAGAGATCGTATGCAAAAGTTACGACCCCGGGAAGTTGATGTACTAGCTTACCCAAACGGGGCCCACATGACTTTTGGTGCTTCATCTCCTAGGGTTAGGTTTTTGGATGTCTAGGGTTTTGGGCATTCTTGCTTATTGTAAAAAGGCCTTCAGAGCCTCACTATAATTTTCTTCTTGCGAATGCATGCTACCGTCACATCTCTTCTCAGAGATAAGCCGCCACCATTCCAGCAAGCTTGTTTCCGCTGCATTTTACAATTTCATCTTATTTTGTTATTGAATAGAAAACCAGTTTTACTGTATCTCTGTTATTTTGTGTTAAGCACCTGTTAATAATTTGTGTTCATTTCGTTCTGCTCATAAAATCCGGATCATCCCTTCTAGAGGGAAGCAAACTAAACAACATCTTTGCTTGAACAAATAAGGACCTGCTAGTTCCTTCTCCAAAATCTCCTATTACCACATCAAAAGAGACTTAAACATAGAAATCGATAGGTGGGATAAATGAGCCACATAATTAAGTATAGTTATTAGTTACATTAATAAAAAAAAATTGGAGGTATGAGATCATACATGTCCTCTAAGTTTCAATTTCAAATTGGTGAATCATCTGCATTAACTCACACATGAACCAAATCTACACACCTCATCCTAGTGGCTTTGGGAAGGGAGAGTCGAGGATAGGTTAGATTCCTTGTAGCATGTGAATATTCTTCGTGCTCATGGTTATTGAATGCTTAGTTGGTGATCAGTGTAGGGCTTGTGGGATAATGGCTTCGCAGAGGCTTGGAAATGGGTGCAAAATCAATTGGTTTGCTAGTGTGCATGGTCATATGGTGAGTAATTTTCTCGTCTTTGAGTAGCTTTTCATCTTGTGTGTTTTGAATTAGAATGTTTATCTTGAAAGGGGTCATGTATGGATACCGGGCATCAAGGAAATCTTGGCCTCAATCATTTAGAAGGCCTAATCTTGGCTACTAGGTTTTCCTTTGTTTGGTATCTTGCATACTGCACTCTTCTTTGATTTAGTGCCTCGGAAGAATTTCAGTGAAAAATGGGCAATAGTTCAAACTTGGAGTTATATTCTCAGCCTTTGTGTTTTCGGTTGGATTGTTTATAATTTGAAAGTGTTTGACTCTAAAGACAGGGCATCAGGGAAATCATAGCCTCTATTATTTAGAAGGTTCAATTTAGGTTGTTGGGCTTGCCTTTGGTTTAGTACACTATTCGCAACAACTCCCCCTATTGATTCAATCCCATAGAAGAATTACATTGTAGATTGGAAATTGGTTGAAATCTAGGATTACAGTGAAGGTCGAGCATTAAATACCAATGAGGTAAGATGCATGGACTCTAATTTTGGGGTTTGTCCTTTCTTAGCTTCTTTGGATTCTAGGATATAGTTTTCATCTCCCATATGCAACAATTTCTCTTTTGATGTTTTGGGTTTTCACTGATGGGTATTTAGAAAGTCCAGTGTCATCTTTGGTGCCTCTCTGGTCAGAGCTTCTAGTGATAGACTAGTTTTTCCACATCATCTTCACTATGCAGGTTTTGTTGGCATGGAGAACAGGGATATATAGGAATTCTGAAGATTATTGAGAAGACATGAGGAGCTCATTCACTCCAACAGAAGCGTGTTGCTCTCTATGTCCTCTAAAGTTACTAAAAACGAGCATCTTTGCATCTCTTAGCAATCAAACACAATGACTTTATTACTTCAACAAAGGAAAAAGATTGATATCTTGGAGGCTAAGTGTAATATGATATGTAACCTAGCTCTTAATCTTTGAAAGGAAACTCTATCTACGGCTTCAAACAATAGGGCTTTAGAGAATTCAGTTCAAGTTGAGCTTAAAGAGGACGAGACAATTCACCAGTTGAAGGACTCAATGAAAGTCAAGAAGTAGAACTCCCCATAGTCTAATGTTGGTCAGGAAGAAGTTGACAGTGTTCATGTTTATCTTAAACTTTATGTTTTCATTATAAGGTTATTAGGTGTTTTTGTGAAGCAAACCACCAGTAGGCCAACTTGGGACATATACTATTTATTAGGTGTTTCTGTGTAAGCTCCCTTTTGTAACCTACGATAATCGCTTATGTTTGTTGAAGATCCTTGAATCAACACTATGTAACCTACTACTAGCCTCAACTACAACCTTTTAATTATATAATATTTTTTTTTGTTCCGGTTAAAAAAAAAATGTTAACTTTTAAAAACATATTTAATATTGAATCTCACTATGTAACCTACTACTAGCCTCAACTACAACCTTTTAATTATATAATATTTTTTTTTCCGGTTTAAAAAAAAAATTGTTAACTTTTAAAAACATATTTAATATTGAATCTCTTTGACGATTTAGGATTTAGGTTTTATTAAAATACAAGTGATTTATAATCCAAAATTTACATTTTGTTAAAATATAAGTGTTCTATAATCTCGAATTTAAGTTTTGTTAAAAATATAAAGTATACTTTTATTTTTTATTTCAAATTTTATGAAAAAAAAAATTCCTTTTTTAAAATTTTATTATACTTTAGGTTTGACATACTTTCCTCCATTTACCCTTTCTCTTTTTATAATTTAATATTATGATCTAATCAAACATCAAATTGAGGTATGGGAACCTCTTGTTTATAGGCAAGGGGTCCTTTCGTGCATATCTTATTCCTCTCCATATTTGAACTTGTGTTTCCTCCTAGGAGGTTACAGGTTCAAATCCAGAAAGGGATAGGGTATGTACACATCCATAGACTTTAGTAGTCAAATCATTACACATAGGGGGTCCCTTGTCCCACAAAAAAGAGGGTCTCATATATCAATTGTGTGTGTGTGTGTGTGTGTGTCACTAAATGTTTTTGGTCAATGAGAGAAAGCACCAACTATTTTTGTTTTGTATCTTCAAAGGATAGATACGCCCTACCACACTTTGGAAGCCATCATTCAAAAAAGAGGTCATGAATGGGGATATCTATTGCACCAAAGTCATCCACATATTGCACCTAGCCCCACCTATTCTTAACAAGCACATGAACATTGTAGAACACAAACTAGAAATACAGTGAAACCCAACTTCTATTACTGAATAAGATAGAAAATCATTGTAGATCACAAACTGACAGAATGTGGTAGCCTATCTCTGAAAGGAAAGAAATGTTGGTTATGCTTCATTCGCAACAAGCTTTACATGACACTCCATTGCATGCTTAAAGGGCCTCCTTCACCTCAATTATATACGAGAGAGTGAGAGGAGAACAATTCCCATGACGTATGTGGGATAAATTTGACTAAGTTTATAAAATTCCATAGGCATGTAAAACACTAGGACTTCCTCGGAGGTCACCCATCCCAGTACTACTCGGGCCTGAGTGCGCTTAACTGCAAAGTTCTAATGGGTTTCGGTGAATTAACGCTATGTTGTAGGAATGTACATAAGACCACTAGGAAATCATTACATGATCTCTATAATTAA
The DNA here is from genome assembly GCA_009831015.1 of Picea engelmannii. NCBI lineage: Eukaryota > Viridiplantae > Streptophyta > Pinopsida > Pinales > Pinaceae > Picea > Picea engelmannii. Next base: position 3,071,298 of record ML777185.1, read on the forward strand.
CAAATGAAGATGACATTACATTCCATTCCCCATAAAAAGGGTGAATATCGTGGTTTTTCAAAACCACGGGCTCAAAATGGTGATTCAGTGGAAAAGGTGGATGTCCATCGAGATCCATCTAGATCATTCCTCCCCCCTTAGGGAGCAATGGTCCCCATTGCGTCAAGTTCCCTTGGGAGACGGGGAGACTTCTGCTAGATATGAAGCTTGGTGCATTGTTTGCCTTGCTGAAGAAGTTGTCCTGCTTAGCTTGTTGAACGTTGTCATGAACCTGTTGTTGGAGGGGTTGGATTTGTTCAACCAATCTAGCTGCATGATCTACCTGAGTGTGGGAGGACTCTGTCGGTGAAGATGTAGCATGAATAGTATGAAGGGTTATGTTATAACCTTGTTTGATTGGGCAATGTGGAGGCACCCCCATAGATACAACAAGAACATCTTGGTACTCTTCTACAATCTTGTTGATGTGCTTATGTTGGATAGAAAGGTATTGGGATGAGGTTGCAATGGTTGCAGTGTCCTTCTGTTCACATGTTGATCAAATTGTGAAGAGGCTAAATTTTGCAATATGAGAGATTACTTTGTGGCATTGTTTTGGTGGGACAATCGTTGGAACTACCTCTAGTATCTTGTATAGATGACCCCCCAGAGTAACAATGATGCTACGGGGTCGAGACTCATAAACACCATGACACCTCCACATATATGGTTGGCCTAATAGAACATCACAGACTTCCAATGGGGAAACATCACACAATACCTCATCCTTGAAGGGCTTGATGCCATAGGACAGGAGGCATTGCTTGCTGACACGAAGATCTTGACCCTGGCGAAGCCACTCGATGTTGTATGGTCGTGGGTGTGGTGTTGTTGGAAAATCCAACTGCTTGACAACCTCTGCTGAGATTATTTTCTTTTGGCTTCCGCTATCAACAATAAAATGCAATGAGGTCCCCTTCATCCACATCTGTGAATGGAAGAGTCATTCCCCCTCCTCAAGATCCTCTTATGGTTGGATTGTTGCAGTTGCGACAGTAGCAGTGGGTTCTGCATCAATGATCTGTCTCCTTTTATTATTTTCTGAATCAGGGTCCAAGTCGGGGTTCATCTCTTTGTCTTTGAGCTTGGCCACCAATGACTGTATTGAGTGGCATTCATCAGTGTTGTGCCAAGGGCTTTTGTGGAACTCACACTACTTTCCAATGTTTTTCTTAGACTTCACGTTACCCTTCTTTGCCTGCATCTGGGGCGACTCTCGTGAGGTTGGCCTTCCTTTCTCTGTCCTTCATTATGTGAGTTAGAGTTTCCTTTTCCATGATTCTCCCACTTACTCTGTTGCTTGAATTTCTGCTCAATTTTGATTGCATATCGATAAGCAGCTCTCAGTGAGGAGATGTCCAAGAAATCCATCTTTTTTTGGATGTACCTGTGTAGACCATTGTGGTACTTCAAAACCAGGTGTCACTCGGATTATTTGATACCTATCTTTGAGCGCAATGTATGAAATATGTTGGTGTACTCCAGCACCGTCTTGTTTATTTTCTAACACAAAGTTGTCCATATCATGTATTGGTCATCATAGTTTCCGATAGGGTAGAACTCCTCCTTTAGGGCATCTACAAAGGTTGCCCAAGTGGGTTCTCTCCCAAATAATGTAGATTCATCTACTGTGTACCTCTCATAATAACCTTCCCACCAAGCTCTGACATGGGGAAGGGCTTTAAGGAGCGCGAAGGTGATATTTTCACTGCCGAAATTTTTTTGGACAGAGTAATAACCTTCTAGAATATTCAACCATTTTTCTAGAACATCTACATCTATCTGGTCTTCAAATAAGGGCATATCAAAATTGACTTGTACCTTGAAGGGTGTCGCACTTGCGAAATGGATTCTTGTCAAAGATGCCTCAGTCGTTGCCACCGATAGTCTTCGAAGGATCTGAGCGAAGTTTTCCATCATCATGTTCCTCTATCGCACGAGAGCTTCCTAGAGAAACATCTTTAAAGGATATCCTACTCTGTCATCTCTCTTTTCTTCCGCCATGGGAGGTCGCTTGGGCTAGTGAGAGAGGTTTTCCTCAAGTGAAACTAGCTCAAGACCCAAATCTCTATACCCTGACCTGGTCGGGGATCTTCTCTGAGAAATAACAAGGAGCAGACTTCTCTGATACCACTGATCTGAATTATTTTGAGAATGACATGAAGATAGAAATATAAATGAGATATAACAATGAAATACACAAAAATATAGAAGAGAACACGGAAATACAGTGAAACCCAATTTCTATTATTGAATAAGATAGAAAAACATTGTAGAACACAAACTGGCAGAATGGGGTAGTCTATCTCTCAAAGGAAAGAGATGTTGGCTATGTTTCATTTGCAACAAGCTTTACATCACACTACATTGCATGCTTAAAGGGCCTCCTTCACCTCAATTATATATGAGGGAGTGAGAGGAGAAAAATTCCCATGATGCATGTGGGATAAATTGGACTAAGTTTATAAAATTTCATAGGCATGTAAAACAATAGGACTTCACGGGCGGTCACCCATCCCAGTACTACTCTGGCTTGAGCGCGCTTAACTATAGAGTTCTAATGGGATCTGGTGCATTAACACTTTGTTGCAGGCATGTACATAAGACCAATAGGAAATCATTACATGATGTCTATAATTAACAAATGAAGATGACATTGCATTCCATTCCCCATAAAAAGGGTGAATATTGTGGTTTATCAAAACCACAGGCTTAAAATGGTGATTTAGTGGAAAAGGTGGATGGCCACCGAGATCCATCTGGATGAGTAACATAGTCTTGTAAAGTCAACCGCATTGGGCAAGACCCACACCAATGTTGATGTTTTGTAGCTCAAACAGGTACTTCCACATTGGTTTGTGTCTAACATGTGGAAGTCATCATTAATACCTCTCAAAACTTTGGAAATTCACTTTAATAATTTAATTATTAAAGTGAATGATTTTTTATAATTAATGGAGGTTAATTTAAATAAAATGCCTAAGTTTTGGCATTAGTGAGTTAAGTTAATTAAATGAATCTTAGCCATTGATCTCAAGTGATGATTATTTAATCTCAATCATTGGTCACTTTAGAGGTTAGAGTTTTGGCTCATCTCAAGATTATAAAAGGTAGGCAAGGGAGAGGAGAAGACACGCATTATGCAAGGAATCAGTGACTCAATTGAGTGGAGAAGGACTTTCACTCTATAGATTCAATGAAAGAGAAAATTTCTGCAGACAGGAAATTTCCAGCAGGTCGTACCAAGCAAAGAAGCGGTCAGAAGATTTTCTGGAGGGGTCATAGAGCTTGCAGAAGCAATCAAATAGGTTGTACAACCTGTAGCTAAGGTCGTACAACCTGCAGTAGGCAGTTGCAGGGGTCATACAGCTCACGGGTAGCAGTCGTAGAGTTTGTACAGCGCACGATAGGGGTCGTACAATGTACGATTATCTTGTACAAGCCACCATACAGCCAGGTGGGAAACGGGTAGGGACAACAAAAGGGCAGAGGGTTTTGTCAAGTGAATTCAGCCCAGGTTTTGATGTTGCTTGTATTTTCTCAGTGGGCCATTATCCCAGTAAGGGAGCCCTGAATTTTATAATCAAATCATCTCATTGTTGGTTTTACCTTAGGGGATTTTCGAGGGGTATTTACCGAAAAATATATGTGTACATGTGTTTGGTTTCTTGTTTTACTTCTGCTACAATTTTCTGGTTCAAAATCTCAGTGTTCTTTTATTCAGTAGATATGCATTTTATTTCAACAAGGATTTACTAGGAATTAATCGTCATGACTAGGGTTTAAGGAAATTTAACATGGTATTAGAGATAACACTCTAAAGGAGATCAGACAAGGGTTTTGTCATAGGTTTTACAACAACTTTAAAATTCCAACAATTTATATTCCTCATTAAAATTCTGATTTGGAGATTGCTACAACCGATTTGAGGTTTGAGGAAAGGTTGGAGGGTGTGTTGGATTACTGAGAGGGGGGTGAATTAGTAATAGAGAAATGTAATCCTATTTCACCAAAAATGCAAGTGTTATATCAATGTAGCTTATCATCCAATAGTTACAGAGTAAATAAACAATGAACAAATGAGCAATCACACACATACAGAGTACACCAGTATTTTTACGTGGAAACCCAAAGCGGGAGAAAAGAACGGAATGTTTTTTCTTATATGTCTTGAAGAATTACATTCATTGGAAGCACCAACTTCCTTTATTTTCCAGCTGCAACTGGAAGGAGGCTCTAACCCCCTAGTTTCTCAGGCTACAACCTGAGGGAAGCGCCAATTCCCAAATTCTCTGGCTACAACCAGAAGGAGGCTACAACCCCCTAAGTTCTTCGGCTACAACCGAAAGGTGGCTAAAACCACCCGTCCTTGCCCTGTCCAACCGCCCTGAAATATAAATGTCAAATGTAGACAACATGTCACTATCACTGAATCAACCATTGCCACTATCAATCTGTCACTGTCAACCTGTACCAATAACCTATAACAACCTGTACAAATCAACCTGCACCAAACAACCTGTACCAATAACCTGAACCAACATGTACCATGCATCAACCATGCATCAACCTTGACTCATCAAGATGTACCAACATCATCAACTATACACCTCATGTATGTTCCAACTCATCAACTATACACCTCATGTATGTGCCAACTCATCAACTACTTGTCTCAACCATGTACCCAACATGTACCTCAAACATATACCAAAGACATACACCAATATAACCATCAAAAGTTATCTAACAATTCATCACTCTATCCATAAACCCTTACATCAAACCATGTGCCACAACCTCACGGCTATGTAGCCTCAAGCTAAACCAACAACTTTAGCAACACATCACAACCAAAATACCAATACCCATATGCCAAATACCAACAACAAAATACGAACTGTATCCCTCAACAAATATGATATATGCAGCAATACTAAACATCCAATACCATCTCAAGAGATAAATCCCAGCTCACAAAACATACCTCAAACAAGATGTGCCATATCTCTCATAAATAGACCCCAACAATGTTGATGGCATGATTTTTCTACAGCAATTTTTCTTCCTCACGTTTTCTGCCGTGATTTTTCTACCGCGATTTTTCTGCTGCACTTTTTCTGTCGCAATTTTTCTGTTGCACTTTTTCTGCCGTGATTGTTCTGCCGCAATTTTTCTGTCGCACTTTTTCTTCCGCACTTTTCTGTCGCACTTTCTCTGCTACAATTTTTCTCTATCAATAATACTTGCCCAAATAAACTTTCACAAAATAGATATTCAATGATATAAAAGTGTGATTAAAATGAGAGATCCTTGCCTCTTATTTATACTTTCATGTAGCTTCCTCAACGGGTTGCCTTTTAACCATCTTAACCCACTTTCCTTATTTTAGGGTTAACCAACTTCTAACCACTTGTCCACTTAGTAATTTCTCCATTAACTTTATTATTTAAATAATTTCTTTTGTATCCACTTTGACTTATAGTACACTCATCACTTCACTTTATTATTTGCCTTCTAAAATCTCTCAAACCACTTTCCTTATTTTAGGGAGTTCTCCATTAACTTTAGTATTTAAATAATTTCTTTTGCATCCTCTTTGAATTATAGTACACTCATCACTTCACTTTATTATTTAATAATTTCTTCTTTGCAAACACTTTGACTACTTTGACATTTTAGGGCTTCTAGATGACTCATGAGGGTTCTCCAATTTCACATGGACATAACTCTCTAACCGTGAGAAGTTATATGATGTTCCACATACCACCGGAAATGGAATGACATGTACTATCCATATAGAATAGTCTTACCTGCAAATATATTAAAACTCATACCATTATCCATCAAACAAACTTGGGTCCATTACCCAAACCTTTGTGCTACCAGAATTCATTGTCGGACTTTCTTCAAGGGTTGACATCAATGACAACCAACCAAATTAATCAACATTCTCCCCCTTTGGCACGGATGGAAACACTCTGATGCAATACTGAAGTCATGCCATGCAATACTGAAGTCATATCACTCATGCTCCCCTGTGACCATCGCTCTCCCTGGAACCATAGCTCTATGTTCTGGATCTGATAAATCTCTCCCCCTTTGTCATCAATGGCAAAGGTATATTTCCATCTGGAGCTGCTCCCCCTAACTGAACTATCCTTAGGGATACTCCCCCTGACTGAAATCTTCTTGAAAATGATCTCTTGACCTGAATTGTCCTCTTTATGGTGCTTCCTCGTGTAAATCTAAGACATATAAGATAAGCATTCAAAAGAATTCATTTTGGAGTAGAAATAAATCTAAGTCTCTGGCGAAGATACTCAAAGGATTCCTTTGGAAGCGGTTTTGTAAAGATGTCTGCCACTTGTTCTTTTGTGTCCACATATTCAACTCAGATGTTCTTTTCTACAACCTGTTCTCATAGAAAGTGATACTTGATTGGAATGTGCTTCATCTTGGAGTGCATCATCGGGTTCTTTGAGATATTGATGGTGCTTGTATTATCACAATAGATTGAAATGGGCTCATCATACTCAACATGTATATATGTCAGAGTTTGTTTCATCCATAGAACCTATGTACAACATGTTGTTGCTACAATATAATCTACCTCAACTGTAGATAAAGATATTGATGATTGTTTCTTGCTTAACCATGATACTAAACACTCACCCAAGTAGAACGCTGCTCCAATGGTGCTTCGTCGGTCATCAATGCAACCTGCCCAATCTGCATATGTGTAGGCAATAAGTGATAGATCCTTTCATTTTGGATACCATAATCCAAACTCTTCTGTTCCTTTGAGATATCTGAAAATCCTATTCACTACTAATACATGTGATTCCTTTGGTGCTGTTTGAAATCGTGTCACTTGTCCAACTGCCTGCATTACATCTGGTCTGGATGTTATCACATATAGTAGGCTACCAATCATTAACATGTATTGTCTCTGATCTGTAGACTTTGAATCATCATCTTTGCTCAACTTGCAATTGGTTTGCATGGGAGTGATAATTGGTTTGCAATCTTCCATTCCGAACCTCTTTAGCATTTCTCTGATATACTTGGTTTGAGAAATAAAAATCCCTTGGTTGCTTTGGTGTATTTGAAGTCCTAGAAAGAAGGATAGTTCTCCAAGTAATGACATTTCAAATTCATTATGCATATCCTTTGCAAATTTCTGGCTTAACCTTGATGTAGAGGATGTTGTCTGCACTTCCTTTTCTGAACCCTGCATGTTGTAGATATTTATCCAGTCTAGAGTGCCATGCTCTAGGAGCCTATTTTAGACCATACAAGGCCTTCTTTAATTTACACACATAATCTTCGTTCTCAAAGAACTGAAATCCTTATGGTTGTTCAATGTAGACTTCTTCTTCAAGTTCCGCATTCAGAAAAGCTGATTTTACATCCATCTGATACACTTTAATATTTTTGGAGCATTCATAAGCTAAAAGCAATCGGATTGCTTCCATTCTGGCAACTGGGGAAAATGTCTCTTCAAAGTCAATTCCTTCAACCTGTGCATATCCTTTACATACCAATCTAGCTTTGTTCCTTGTAACCTGTCCATCTTCATTCAATTTATTCTTGTAAACCCACTTTGTGTCGATCACATTCTTATCCTTTGGTCTTGGAACCAATTCTGAAGTGTCATTTTTCTCTATTTGATCCAATTCTTCATCCATGGCCTTATTCCAAAATTCATCCTTGTTGGCCTCTTCAAAACAAGTCGGTTCAATCGTATATGAGAGTGCTAGGTGCATTTGTTCTGGTAAACACATTCTTCTTCTAGTCTCAACTCCTGCATTTTTGTTTCTGATAATCTGATCTGAAGGATGATTCTTCTATACTCATCTTCTAGGTGTCTTTGAAGGCACTTGCTGAAATTTCTCTTCTACTTCTGTCGGATCCTCTTCATCTTCCCCTTCTTTTTCATCTTTTGTTTCTTCTTCGTAAATTTGTTCCATTGATTCATTTTCTTCTTCCTTTAATTATTGTCTACCTATTTCATCAATTGTTACGTTGATGATTTCCACAACTTTGTTCAACCTCAAGTTGTAACACTTGTATGTTTTCCTTGTACTTGAGTAACCAACAAGTACTCATTTGTCCACATGAAAGTCAAACTTTCTCATTCTTCCATCTTCTCTGTTGATGTAGCATTTTCTTCCAAAAACTCTAGAGTGTTTCACATTTGTTGGTATTCATTTCCATAGCTCGCAGGGATTTTTTCCAGTGTTGTTTCTGGGCATTATTCTATTTTGAATGTGAACTGTTGTATGCACTGCATGTGTCCAAAAAATATCTGTCAATTTGGAATCCATTAGCATTGTTCAAGCCCTTTCTTGTACTGTCATGTTCTTTCTTTCAACAACTCCATTCTGTTGAGGTGTCCTAGCAACGAAGAATTGTTTTTTTCTTCCATGACTACTGCAGTAGTCCATAAATTCCTTTGAAGTGAACTCCCCTCCATTATCATATCTCAAGAATTTGATTTTTAAATCCATTTCATTTTCAAACATTTCCTTGTAGATCTTGAAGTTTTCAAAATCTTCTGACTTATTCTTGAGAAAGAAAATTGCAGCCATTCTTGTATAATCATCAACTAATAACGTAAAGTATTTCTCACCTCTTAAACCCTTTGTTTTAGTTGGTCCAACTAGATCAGTATGCACAATTTCCAATGGTCTTGTCGTTGGATATTCTTTTGATTTGAAACTGGTCTTTGTTTGCTTTCCTTGTTGACAATGCTTGCATAAAGTGTTGGTTGGTTTCGTGATCTGGGGCATTTCTCTGACTGCTTCTCTTTTGCTGAATTTGACAAGGTTATCAAAATGTATGTGACCCATTCTTCTGTTCCATGGTCAACTTTCATATTCCTTTCCTAGAAAACACTTTTCATTTCCAATTTCACTTAACACATATATGTTGCTTGAAGTTCTCGTAGCTGTAGCAATCAATTTTCCCGAACCTTCTTTTATTATCTCGCACTTTTATGAATCGAAAGTAACTTTATGACTTTGGTCACACATTTGACTCACACTTAGAAGATTATGTTTCATATCTTCTACTAGTAGAACATGTTCTGCCTTGGTATTCTTGTTCCCAATTATGACTGTGCATTTTCAAATGATTTTAGTTGAATCATCATTTCCGAAAGAGAATGATCCATATCTTCCATTTCTTAATGTAAAAAACTTGTCTCTATCACCTGTCATGTGTTTTGAAAAGCCATTGTCAACATACTAACCACGTTTCTTCTTCTTAGCTTGTAGAGAGAGTGTGCATTCTTCATTGCTATATTGATTTTGCTTTCTTATCCATGTCCTTTTCTGATGTTCATGTTTGTGACTATTGTTATTATGTTGTGGTTCTCTAGGAGGGACTGTCATTCTACAATCTTTGGCCATGTGTCCAAATTTGTTACATTTGTAACATTCCACTTCAGTGCTCAAAGATTCAAACTTGTTGTAACTTCTTCTCTGTGTTTCACTAGGCCTTCTTGGATAACCCTTTTGTGTATGACTTCCAAAGTTGTTTATGTTCCTGTTGTTAGCTCTGCAATTCACATCTTTATGTCCAAAATTATTACATGCATAACATAAACCAAAAAATATAGTTTGATACCTGGGAGTTGAAGATATTTTGAAAGGAGGTACTCTTATGAATTCTTCTTCTTCCTGAGGCCTATCTATCGATTGTTGATTATGAAATATGAATCTTCACGGTGGAGGAGTGTCCCTATAATCTTCCTTGTAGATCTTCCTATCCCCTTGGATTGTTCTTGCATATCTTTTTGAATATGTTTCTTGCTTTGTTGTTTTGGAGTTTGATCCCTTTTCTGTCTTATTGTATCCAAGTCCGGACTTGTCATGATGAGGTTTTTGACTACTGATAATGTCATCCAAAACTTTTGAGTTGTTCTGCATATTTTTCTTTTGAAGATCCTTTCTTAATGTGACAATCTCTGCTTCCAAATTTTCAAAGATCCTGTCTTTTTCTTCTAGCTGTTCTTTGAGTGTTTCTTCAATTCTTTTATCTTCTTTTATTTGAACCTTCAAATTTGTGATCATTTGTTCTAGTTCTTGAGTGTCTTCTTTCTTGTCTAGTTCCGCTTGTAGTTTCTTATTTTTCTTCCTTTCTCTTCTGATAACTTCTATGGCACGCATCAATTCTTCTCGGTAGTCAACTTCTGCCTCTTCAAATTCTTCTTCGGCTTCTTCATATTCTTCTTCGGCCTCTTTATATTCTTCTTTGAAGTCTTCTTTATCAGAGTCTTCCACTGCCATGAATAAAACCCTTTTTGTTTCACTGTCACTAGCTTCATCTTCATATGATGATGAGATGTCTTCTTTGGTGCATAATTTTTTCTTGAAAGCTTTCTTTGTGGTTCTTTTGTCTTTATATGTTTGTTTGCTATTTGAGTAACCTTCATCATTTCTTTTTTTCTTATGAGGACATTTGTTAGCAAAATGACGAATACCATCACAATTAAAACAAATCAAAGGAATCTTACCTCTATACTTGTCGTTGATTCCCTTGTTCAATATTTTGACAAAGTTGGGCACTTCTTCATCATCTTCTGAGACGTCACTGCTACTGATATGTTATTTTTATTTTTTCTTTCCCTTTTGCTTTGACTTTTTGGATGCTTCTTTTATATCTGGATTTTCCTGTTCAGTTCTCATTTCATATGTTGTGAAGATTCCATGTAATTCATCCATGCTTATTGAGTTCATATCTACTCTTTCTTCTAATGTTGATATCTTAGGGTCAAATCTCATAGGAAGAGATCTTAGTACCTTTTGAACAATTACAAATTCTTTGATTTCTTCTCCCAATCCCATGATTGCATTTACTGTTTCATCGACTTGTAAAAGTAAGATGCAATATTCTCATCTTCCTTCATCTTTAGTTGTTTGAACTGGCCCCTATAAGTTTGAAGCTTTGTTGCTTTGACTTTTGAATCTCCTTCATAAATATTTTGAAGTTTGTCCCAAATCTCTTTAGCGGATTTACAATGTGCAACTTTGGTGAATACCGATTCTCCAAGACCATTCAAAAGTGCATTAGTGGCTTTGGACTTTTTATGACCAAATTTTATTGCTTTGTCATTTGTCGGCAGAACTCTTGGTGTTGTGTATCCATCTACAATTGATTGTTAAATTTCAAATCCTTGTGTCTATATATATGTTTTCATCCTTATTTTCCAAAATGCATACTTATGTCCATCAAACTGTGGTATTCCATTTTTATACATGTTGTTTCTCTCCATGATCTACCTTTCAGTGGTTAAACTGATTTCTGAAGGAACCTGTTGTGATACCAATTGTTGGATTACTGATGGGGGGGTGAATCAGTAATAAAACAGTGTAATCATTTTTCACCAAAAATGCAAGTGTTATATCAATGTAGCATTATCATCCAATAGTTACAGAGTAAATAAAAAATGAACAAATGAGAAATCACACACATACAGAGTACACCAGTGTTTTTATGTGGAAACCCAAAGTGGGAGAAAAACACTGAATGCTTTTTATTATATGTCTTGAAGAATTACATTCATTGGAAGAACCAACTTCCTTTGTTTTCCAGCTGCAACTAGAAGGACACTCCAACCCCCTAGTTTCTCAGGCTACAACCTGAGGGAAGTTCCAACTCCCCAATTCTCTGGCTATAACCAGAAGGAGGCTACAACCCCCTAAGTTCTCCGGCTACAACCGGAAGGTGGCTACAACCACCCGTCCTTACCCCGTCCAACCGCCCTGAAATATAAATGTAAAATGTAGACAACCTGTCACTATCACTGAATCAACCACTGCCACTGTCAACCTATACCAATAACCTATAACAACCTGTACAAATAAACCTCCACCAAACAACCTGTACCAATAACATGAACCAACATGTACCATGCATCAACCTTGACTCATCAATATGTACCAACATCATCAACTATACACCTCATGTATGTGCCAACTCATCAACTATACACCTCATGTATGTGTCAACTCATCAACTACCTGTCTCAACCATGTACCCAACATGTACCTCAACCATATACCAAAGACATACACCAATATAACCATCAAAAGTTATCTAACAATTCTTCACTCTATCCATAAACCCTTACATCAAACCATGTGCCACAACCTCACTATTATGTAGCCTTAAGCTAAACCAACAACTTCAACAACACATCACAACCAAAAGACCAATACCCATATGCCAAATACCAACAACAAAAAACCAATTGTATCCCTCAACAAATATGATATATGTAGCAATACTGAACATCTAATACCATCTGAAGAGATAAACCCTATCTCACAAAAAATACATCAAACAAGATGTGCCATATCTCTCATAAATAGACCCCAACCATGTTACTGCCACGATTTTTTTGTCGCACTTTTTCTGCCGCACTTTTTTTGCCACGATTTGTTGCCTCGATTTTTCTGCCGCGATTTTGCTGCCTCACTTTTTCTGCCATGATTTTTCTGCCACGATTTTTTTGCCGCGATGTTTCTATCGCACTTTTTCTGCCATGATTTTTCTGTTGCACTTTTTTTGCCGAGATTTTTCTGCCACGATTTTCCTGCCACAATTTTCTATCGCAATTTTTCTTCCGTACATTTTCTGCCACACTTTTTCTGCCGCACTTTTCCTACCGCATTTTTTCTGCTACAATTTTTCTCTATCAATAATACCTGCCCAAATAACCTTTCACAAAATAGATATTCAATGATATTCAAGTGTGACTAAAATGAGAGAGTCTTGCCTCTTATTTATACTTTCATGTAGCTTCCTCAAGGGGTTACCTTTTAACCATTTTAACCCACTTTCCTTATTTTAGGGTTAACCAACTTCTAACCACTTGTCCACTTAGTAATTTCTCCATTAACTTTATTATTTAAATAATTTCTTTTGTATCCACTTTGACTTATAGTACACCCATCACTTCATTTTATTATTTACCTTCTAAAATATCTCAAACCACTTTCTTTATTTTAGGGAGTTCTCCATTAACTTTATTATTTAAATCATTTCTTCTTTGCAAACACTTTGACTGCTTTAACCTTTTAGGGCTTCTAGATGACTCATGAGGATTCTCCAACTTTACATGGCCATAACTCTCTAATCATGAGGAGTTATGTGACATTCCACATACCACCGAAAATGGCATGACATGTACTATCCATCTAGAATAGTCTTACCTGCAAATATATCAAGACGCATACCATTATCCATCAAACAAACTTGGGTCCACTACCCAAACCTTTGTGCTACTGGAATTCGCTGTCGGACTTTCTTCAAGGGTTGACATCAATGACAACCAACCCAATTAATCAACAGGGTGAATCTAAATTCATTCCTTGGAAGGTGAGGGTTACATTGATTCTCGTGGAGAATGGGTTGTGGGAGTTTTTCAATACCATGGTGACCCCATTGACGGATACAAAAGAATTGGAAATCCATAATCAAAAGGATGTGAAATACAGGAGTATCATCTTAGATACGGTAAAGGATCATTTGATTCCTCACCTATCTGAGAAGACGTTAGCTAGGGAAATGTTTGAAGCTTTGAAAAATATTTTCTAGAGTAGTAAAGCAAACAAGAAGATGGTGTTGAGGGAAAAGTTTAGAAACACCAAGATGACTAGATCAGATACAATGACCATCTATCTCACCAAGATCACTCAAGTACATGATCAGTTGGCAGTAGTTTGGGAAGTTGTGACAGATGAAGAGATGGAATGGTTTCACTAATCCATGGACCCCATTCATCAAGGGAATCATTGCATGGGAGACACTTCCCAAGTTTGACAGGCTATGGGATGATTTCATCCAGGAGGATATTTAGGAGGAATCTCTAGCAAGCCATTCGAATGGTGATGATGAGAATCTGGCTCTTTCTAGTCAAACAAGGAAAAGCAAGGAGAATATAGGTGGAGAGTCAACTTTGCAGGCTGGAAAGAAGAGAGAACCAAGAAAAGGAAAAGGATTTGCGTGCCTTAGTAATTTCTAACCACTTGTCCACTTAGTAATTTCTCCATTAACTTTATTATTTAAATAATTTCTTTTGTATCCACTTTGAATTATAGTACACCCATCACTTCACTTTATTATTTACCTTCTAAAATATCTCAAACCACTTTCCTTATTTTAGGGAGTTCTCCATTAAATTTATTATTTAAATCATTTCTTCTTTGCAAACACTTTGACTGCTTTGACCTTTTAGGGCTTCTAGATGACTCATGAGGATTCTCCAACTTTACATGGCCATAACTCTCTAATCGTGAGGAGTTATGTGACGTTCCACATACCACCGGAAATGGCATGACATGTACTATCCATCTAGAATAGTCTTACCTGCAAATATATCAAGACTCATACCATTATCCATCAAACAAACTTGGGTCCATTACCCAAACCTTTGTGCTACCGGAATTCGTTGTCGGACTTTCTTCAAGGGTTGACATCAATGACAACCAACCCAATTAATCAATAGGGTGCATCTAAATTCATTCCTTGGAAGGTGAGGGTTACATTGATTCTCATGGAGAATGGGTTGTGGGAGTTTTTCAATACCATGGTGACCCCATTGACGGATCCAAAAGAATTGGAAGTCCATAATCAAAAGGATGTGAAATACAGGAGTATCATCTTAGATACGGTAAAGGATCATTTGATTCCTCACCTATCTGAGAAGACGTTAGCTAGGGAAATGTTTGAAGCTTTGAAAAATATTTTCTAGAGTAGTAATGAAAACAAGAAGATGGTGTTGAGGGAAAAGTTTAGAAACACCAAAATGACTAGATCAGATACAATGACCATCTATCTCACCAAGATCACTCAAGTACATGATCAGTTGGCAGTAGTTTGGGAAGTTGTGACAAATGAAGAGATGGTGATGATGAACTTGAATGGTTTCACTAATCCATGGACCCCATTCATCAAATCATTGCATGGGAGACACTTCCCAAGTTTCACAAGCTATGGGATGATTTCATCTAGGAGGAATCTATAGCAAGCCATTCGAATGGTGATGATGAGAATCTAGCTCTTGCTAGTCAAACAAGGAAAAGAAAGGAGAATATAGGTGGACAGTCAACTTTGCAGGCTGGAAAGAAGAGAGAATTGAGAAAAGGAAAAGGATTTGCATGCCACAAGAGTGGTCACTATGCTTCACGGTGTTCTGAACAAAAGAAAGGGAAGATTAATTCTCAACAGGTAGCAGAGTCTACAAAAACTCAAGTCAAGGATTTTGATGAGAGGTTAAAAAATGATTAATTGTTAGTCTCTTGTCTTTCTAGCACAATTTCCAATAGCGTCTAGTTCGTGGATAGTGGGGATTCTCGTCACATGGAGGGGACACAACAATTGTTCACCAGTTTTTCAAAGAAGGACTTGGATCTACATGTGGAGCTTGGCACCAGTGCCAAGTGTGGTGTAGAAGAATTTGGGATAGTCAGGTTTCAACTAGAGTCAAGAGGTTTTGTGGAGGTGGCAAATGTTTTGTATGTCCCAGAGCTCAAAATGAATTTTCTCTTAGTTTTTGACAATGGAGAATAGGTGATACACCATCACTTTCGAGGATGGTTGGGTTCTTATTTACCCGAAAGGTTCTAACCTTTACTTAGAAAAAGTTCTTGGTAACAGAGAGGGAAATATATAAAGGCTAAAGGCCTAACTGAATCCTCATACATTGAATCATCATCTTGGCTCCCCATCATCATTTTAGAGTGGAATGTGAGAAGTGCACCTGACATCTTGACGGTTGTGGGCCCTACTATAATAGGGGAGAAAAATCGATTTGATCGGTTGATCTGGTTGAGTAAATTCCATCTAGCTCTGCCTCGTTGGTGGGTAAAAACCAACTTCCAAGATGACATTCAGTCAAAGTGCTTACATTCCCCATGAATGATCGAGGATAATCAATCAGGTAGGAAATATGTGAACAATGAACCACCCTTCCTAGATCTGTTAGCACGTGCTCTGGTGCATGATAGTGATAACCTGTGTGAGCTTTGACATAGGAGGATGGGTCACTTGCATCACAGAGCGCTACCTGCACTGAGGGAAATGTTCACTAGTCTTTCAAATTTTAGTGTAGAGCAGTAGGGAGCATGCAAGGGGTGTGATATTGGCAAGAATGAAAAGGTTGATTTTTCGAGTAGCGAGAGCAGATCCAAGGGAATATTGGACCTAGCACATGCAGATATATGTGGTTCGATGTCAATAGAGTTAGTGAATGGATCTAATTACTTTGTGACCTTCATTGATGATTTCTCTAGGAGGACGTGGATTTTCTTCTTGAAGACAAAGAGTGAGGTCTTTATTTGGTTTCAAGAGTTTAAGGCTCTCATGGAGAATAAAAAAGGAAATAAAATTAGAGTTTTGAGGTCGGATAATGGGGGTGATTTCACCTCAAAATACTTCAACAATTTTTGCAGGGAAGTAGGGATAAAGCGGGACCTGACGATACCTTACAACCCATAGTAGAATGGGGTTGCAGAAAGGAAGAATTGATCCATTGTTGTAGCTTCCAAGGTGATGATTCATGACTAGGATCTATCCATGTTCCTTTGGGTAGAGGCATGCAATAGGACAGTGTATGTACAAAACATAAGTCCTCATAAGGTCTTGGAGGACAAGACTCCAAAACATGTGTTCTTTGGAGTGAAGCTGGAGATTGGTTATTTTCGCATTTTTAGTTTTCCAGTGTATATCCATGTTCTAGTAGAGAAGAGGACAAATTTGGAGCCCTCAGGGGAGAAGGGATTATTTATTGGCTATAGTGAGACCTCAAAGGCATATAGGATCTGGATTTCAATTCAAAGGAAGATTGTGGTGAGCCAAGATGTCAGGTTTGAGGAAAATTTGGCATCTAGTAAGTCTCATGATTTACCAATAGTGGCAGAGGATGAGGAGCAAATGGCTCCGAAGGGAGAATAGAGTTCACATACTTCCAGTGCAAGGAGTCACTCTTCAGGTGGGGAGGAGAAGTTATCCCCTTACAGCTCTATTAGGAGACCCAAGTGGTTTGAGAAGACATTGTAGGATGCTCAGGAACATGTTGAGGCTCCTAGGATCTTATTTAGCGAGAGAAATCCTCCAAAGAAGTTTTCAAGCTTCATGTTACGAATGATTAACAACATTGAAGATGCAATAAATTATTAGGTTTATCGAGATGATATGGTGCAAGATGATGTGCAGGTTATTGTGTTAGGATTACAGGGGCAGACAATTCCAGGTGCCTCTACCAGAAGTACCTTCCTTGCTAAGAGGGAGTGTTGATGTTTTGTATCTCAGATAGGTACTTCCACATTGGTTTGTGTATAACATGTGGAAGTCCTCATTAATACCTCTTAGAACTTTGGAAATTCACTTTAATAATTTAATTATTAAAGTGAACATCTTTTTATAATTAATGGAGATTCATTTTAATAAAATGCCTAAGTTTTGGCATTAGTGATTTAAGTTAATTAAACGAATCTTAGTCATTTATCTCAAGTGATGGAGATTTAATCTCAACCATTGATCACTTTGGATGTTAGGGTTTTGCCTCATCTCAAGATTATAAAAGGCGGCCAAGGTAGAGGAAAAGACACACATTGTTCAAGGAGTCAATGATTCAATTGAGTGGAGAAGGATTTTCACTCTGCAGATTTAGTGAGAGGGAAAATTTCTATAGCCAGAAAATTTCCAGCAGGTCATACTAAGCAAGGCAGAGGCTGGGAGATTTTCTGGAGGGGTCGTACAACTCACAGATAAGGTTATACATCCTGCAGAAAGGGCCATACAACCCACGGGTTGCAGTTGTATAGTCTGTACAACTCACGGCAGTGGTCGTACAATGTACATATGGGTTGTATAGGCTTCCATATATCTAGATGGGAAACAAACATGGACAACAAAGGGGTAGAGGGATTCGTCAAGTGAAATCAGCCCAGGTTTTGTTTTTGTTTGTATTTTCTTAGTGGGTCATTATCTCGGTAAGGGAGCCCTAATTTTTATAATAAAGTCATCTCGTTGTTGGTTTTCCCTTAGGGGTTTTTCCAGGGGAATTTACCAAAAAATATCTGTGTACGTGTGTTTGGTTTCCTGTTTTACTTCTGGTGCAATTTTTTGGTTAAGAATCTCAATGTGCTTTTATTTAGTATATCTACATTTTATTTCAACAAAGATTTACTAGGAATTAATTGTCATGACTGTGGTTTAAGGAAATTGAATAACTAAAACCATAGATCCCTCAATAGGAATGAAACTTTGGAAGGAAGGATTAATGTTCCCCAATCACCAATGAACCACAATATTAGATCTAAAATTCCTTCAAAATATACAAATAAGATGTTACTCATAATTATTAAGAAAGGGGGTAACTATTTAAACATGATTTTCAATCAAATGATAATCACTCTTATTTTATCATCGCAACTTTCATTCACAAGCAAGTGTAAGGTGTGCTTCAAGATAACAATAACTCTTTATTCTGATTTGAACATATTGAACCTACTCTTATTTCTATATTTCATTCATTGTTTTACTTTCATTTCTATATCTCACTTAATGCCCTAAATGTATATAGTTTCAATTTTTATGAATTTTCAATGAAGGATAAATATTTTACCTTTTTTTCTTTTTTGCTTAGTTATCACTGGACTGTGGTCAAGCAATCTTTGTTGAATTGCAATTTTGGATTGATGAAATTGTTATTTTTAATACAAAAATAAATTTGGCACTCTCAAATACTCGTACTGCAACTAGATTGTACAATGTTAGCATCTAATATCTATGATTCCATCAATCCAAAATGGTTCTTGATGGATTTCAAGCCAAAAATATCAATTTCCCTTCTAATTATTTTAAGCAACTAGAAAAAGACCAATTCACGGAACATTTAGACTACTACATTTTCAACACATAGCCTTAAATAACATTCATGGGAAAAGAAATTTGATATCTTATATGTTCAATAACTCAAACTTACTTTTCCAAGTAAATCTCCACGCATCTTTAAACTTTAGAGGGGTATGTGTCTCCTCTTCCTAAGTTATGGGAAGTCAAATTCAAGGTAATATCCTCCATATAATTCTACATCAACAATTGTTTTTCATCCAACATGTTAAAGAATTCAAGGAACGTGTTAAAGAATTATCTGAATTTAAATTCTTCCTAAGTTATGGGAAGTCAAATTCAAGGTAATATCCTCCATATAATTCTACATCAACAATTGTTTTTCATTCAACACGTTAAAGAATTATATGAATTCAAATTCTTCCTAAGTTATGGGAAGTCAAATGAAGGTAATATCATCCATCTAATTCTACATCAACAATAGTTTTTCATCCAACATGTTATATAATTCAAGGAACATGCTAAAGAATTCTATGAATTAAAATTCCAAGTGTAAAGTTAGAAAACACAATCTACTATATTTTTGAAGATATATGATGGTAATACAAACGAGTGATTCAAAACACAATATGGAAGCCCAAAATTCATGTTTAAAGAGGATATCTCTAATCATTAACATGTGTAAAATGAATAATGTTTGTAGCAAATTTAATTTTTGAAGCAACAGTAAAAGAAAAACAAGGCGAGTTGCAAAGGGCAACAAGTCCCTACCAATTGTGCATGGGAAATCACATGTCCAAGAAGAAGCCATTGATGCAACAACACGAGAACTGAACCGACCCCGGAGCAAGGGACTAACGAGGTTGAATCCTTGAATGTTGCAAAGGAGGTAGGGTCTAAGATGTTGCATCTAAGATAGTAGTGTCACCACCACCCTTGACCAGTTTAATGAGATGTCTCCGATCTTACTTATCGGATCATTTTAGTTCACATGAATGAGATGAATGCTTATTCACCAACTCGACATCAATTTGAATCTTAACAAGACGAAACTATAATGAAGGTGGGAATTGATCAAAGTTTACATTACATAGTAAGAATATAATAATATGCAAGTAAGGTTTATAACCAAAACCCACAGTTAGGTTCATTAGATCCTTATTAATATCTATGTTGCAATCCCAGGAGAAATCATTTAGTCAAGTACACAGGGAATGGAACCAATCCAATACCTATAGAAAAATAGATTTACCAAGAGTTAGGTAGTAGATAGAAAGAACCCTAATTAGCTAGGATTTCACAAATAATGATCATTACAGTAGTCTTTTGATGAATGACTTAGTAAAAAGTATTTTTGTTAATTTGTAGGTTAGATAAGCTAATCCAAAGGGGTAAAAGGCACGTAATCATAAGTGTGTTTGTTCTGTTGGTCAAGTACTATGATTTTGGTAGGAAGATAGGGGTGTCATCCTCTAAGGATAAATATTATAAGGTGAGCGATAGTGAAGAGAAACGTGAGCGAATGGTTCAAAAGTAGGTAGTTAATCGTTGAAATAGAACCTGAATTCGTAGTCTTCTAAGCATTCAAAGCTCTATGGCCCTCAAAATATGTGAGTGATGATGTACCTTTTGCATAATGAGTCGCTTAGTAATAGTCAATAGCAAGGTTAAATCCCTAGTGAATGTGACAATGGTTGATAAGACCAATTGGTTAAGTTATTTATTATTGATCCAAAACCTAACGATCTAGCCATGATCAGGCTAAGTTGAAATGGACAAAACGGATGTCCTAAGTAAAGGGCTTCGATGAATTGTGGCTAGCAAGTGAAAGATAAACCTAGTTAGGAGATAATTGATCCTCCACGAAATATATTAAAGTATAGTGTGATGATGACATCTTATATAGGTACAACTATGATTGTAAGGATTCTTCCGGGGTGTTGGCTTTACCCATGACAAATAACCTATAAATGACATAGTAATGATACATAGCATACAACTTATTTATGATCAAGCGGGTAGGAAAGAAGGAAACATCCCTCAATGTTTGTTTAAGGTTCCTAATTTCCCTTTAAGCGGTAGAAAAGAAGTGAATTGCCCAAGAAAACCAGGATATGTGTTTGGTAGTCGCAATTAAATAATGAGAGTGTAACAACTCAATAGTCTAAGTGGTCTTCTGATCATGGGGGAATAATGGGCGCTTTCAAGACATCTTTCTCCTCCCCACCAACCTTCAATTACTTTCACTTGGTTGTGTTTTCTCATGAATCCTTGTATGAACTCCTTGTCTAACATAATCTGATGGGTCGAGAACTTGTATATAGTCTTCAAGGTATTAGGAATGTAAGAACCAATCCTAGTCTTACTGTCTGAATAGATGTTGTGTTCCTCACACGACTTCAAAGAGATGAAACATAGCATCCAAGGATGCCTACGGCTTGTACAATCTCCAGCTCCTCCCAAAACCTGTGTATGGCCTGACAAGGGTGAACTATCCTACATGCAACTTATAGGTAATGAAAAAACATAACGTACAGTCTCATGGGGCTAGATTTGAAACGTACAACTTCAAAAAAGTGTAATATTCAGTATGCAAATTGGTTTTGGGATGTCGATAATCTTAGGATTCAATAAATTGGAAACACAATTAATTAATTGTAATAATTAATTAATCACAATCATAGATTTTAGTGAATCAAATGACGGGTAATAAAGAGTTATCAATGTTTTTATTTGTTCAGTTTTCTTACACATAGTTCATTACAGTACTCTCTTTTTGACACCATTTATCAAATCACCTTCCATGTAGCATGCATGTATGTCACATGTGTGAAATCAAAAATCATGGCATGGAAATAACCCAAGAATTCATTGTGTCCATCTGTCTATCAAAGAATATTCTTCGATAAGTCCCACCACGACTCCTTTGGGATGCAGTCTCTAAATAATAACCTGCAACTCTAAGATGAGACCACTACAACTCATCAAAGTGAATTACATATAATTATTCAATTCAGTCAAAGAATGAAATGAAATTCCAAGCAAAACCTAACTACATTCTACCCCTCTTGCTTGTTGTATGTGTTGGCATGTTTACAAGAAGAGTGTGCTTGTCATTGATGGAAAGAACAACAACAACGATGGCATGTCTACAGGAAAGAACAACAACAACGATAGCATGCTTATAGTTATTGATGGTAAGAACAACAATGACGAAGGTATGGTTACAGGAAAGAATAGTAGCGACGTTGGCAGGTTTACAGTTGGGAGACAATAATGGAAAACAAGCAGGCAAGGAAGATCAGCAGCGATGATGGCATGGAAAGATCAGAAGCGTAACAATGAAGAGAAACAGTGATAGTTGGATCCCATTGACCGTCAGATCTAAATCCAAACAAGAGGAGCGCAAAGATGGAGGACAGATCTCGGGCGTTAGACCCAAGCGCAGGGTTCGACCATCATTGGATCCAAGAGAACCTGCATGTTCTTTAAAGTGCTAGGATAAGCGGGCTTACAAAATCCCGAAAGTAGGAGGACCATCCATCTTCGGGTAGGACACATGGTCACAGATCAACATTTCGCTGACTGAAAAGTCAAAGGAAGGAGGTGCCCTAACCTCTCGAAATCGCAAAATGTGAAACCATGATTTAATCTGAGTCGTTGATCAAAGGGAGATCATGGACCATTGATCTGACTCCATTTCGGAGTTTCAGATACCGGGAGTTGGAGGTGTCAAGGAAACACTTCATCACAGAAATGTCAAAACGCCGAAATGTGAAACATTGAAATACCTTCAGATCATTTCAGGGTTCGTGACTTGGAGTGTCAAAACACTTCATCACAGAAATGCTGAAATGCGAAACGCCGAAATACCTTCAGATCATTTCGGGGTTCGTGACTTGGAGTGTCGAAACAGTTCATCACAGAAATGGTGAAACGCTTAAATGCGAAATGCCGAAATACATTCAGATCATTTCGATGTTTGTGACTTCGAGTGTCGAAACACTTCATCACAGAAATGCCGAAACGCCGAAATGATAAACCACGACTTAATATGAGGCGTCGATCAAAGGGAGATTGTGGACAGTTGATCAGGCAAGACGAAGGCCCGTGAAGTTTCGAAATCACGATAAGATCTGGACCATTGGGTCCATAGGACATATGGCGAAAGATTGTCATTTGGTTGACTGGAAAGTCAAAGGAACGGGGTTCCATAACCTCTTAAATTCGCGACATGCGAAATCGCGAAATGCTAAAATGTGAAATTGTGAAACGCCTTTTGGTGCAGCCTGTGGTCATCACTAGTGGTCACGTGAGGGAAGAAGCTAGTGGAGCTAAACTCCATTTTGGAGTTTCGGCGATCGCAACATGAAGAGTCGAGACCCTTCATCACATGAGTCTCGAAGTTGAGAATTGTGAAGTTCTTTGTGGATAAGTGTCTGGTCACCACCAATGGTCACAAGAAGGCAAGGAGCTAGTCCAGCTAATCTTCTTTTCCGGAGTTTCAAGGATCGCGACATGGAGCATCAAGATATCTCATCACAAGGAATGCCAAAATGCGGAAATGCGAAAACAACTTTTGGTGTAGGCTATGGTCACCGTTAGTGGTCATGTGAGAGGGAGGAGATAGCACCAAGTTAAGCTCATTTTCGATGATCGTAACATGAAGAGTCGAGACTCTTCACCACAGGAATGTCGAAATGTCGAAATGTCGAAATGTGAAATGGCGAAATCAACGCGAGACCCTTTGCTTGTAATCCAACAGTGTTGGATACTTGGAAATATGATCGAAGGGCTATTGTTGCTCTTCACAGTTAATCGATCAATTACGATTCAGTTAGCAGAATTGAATCATGACTCTTGGACGGTTGGTGATTCAGTTGCTGATGCATTTTCTTGGAGGTTCACAGTATAACTGCTAGAAATGACTGATGGTTTCTGCCAGAGGACTTGAAGAGACTTCAGGGTGATCGCCAGAGAAGATGAAGAGTCTCGAGGCATCTTCCAGTGGCATGAAAACTGTTCATAGAGGCTATTGACATATGTAAGACCGTTGGAGCCTAGAACTGCAACAAAGAGAATGAGCTCGACTGTGACAGAGAAGACGAAGAGTCTCAACTGCTGGAGAGGCTAAGGAATCTCGACATAACACCCAGTGATGATGGACGCATGGGCATAACCGCCAGAGAAGTTGAAGAGTTGCAATGATGATCAGGAAGAGCACTCGACATGGGGAGAGCATGCAGAAGCATTGTGAATAGAGGATGCAGAAGATGCACACAGAGAATAAAAACATAGAACAGAGAAGAGATTGTGGGTTGTTGAGAGTGATTCAGGTGTGTAGAAAGAGGCAGAGTGCAGCAACTGAAATGCACAGAAGAGGAATGGTGCATAGAAGGGACATGGCACATAGAGCATAAAATGCATAAGAACATAAAGTGTAAGGAAGGTGTGCAGGAAGACACTGATGCAGGTAGAGAATAACAGTGTAGCAGAACAGTAATGAGACCGGTAAGCCATTGATAAATATTGTATCACTGTGATAAATTCATATATAGAAAACTTTATATTTCAGGGTGCTAGGGAGGTGCTAGGGAGGACTGTTGTCCTCTGAGGTTCAAGTGGGTGCTTGAACACAGGGAGTTGTAGCTTCCATCTGGTTGCAGCTAGAGAAACCAGGGTGGCAGGGTGGTGCAAGGGAGAACTGTTGTTCTCTGTTTTACAGGTTGTTGCTTGTGTGACTGGAAGTTGGTGCTTCCATCCAGTTGGTGCTGGAACACTTAGGGAGTTGTTGCTTCCTTCTAGTGGGTGCTAGAGAAACCAGGGAGTTGGTGCTTACTTCTAGTGGGTGCTAGAGAAACCAGGGAGTTGGTGCTTCCTTCTAGTGGATGCTAGAGAAACCAGGGAGTTGGTGCTTCCTTCTAGTAGGTGCTAGAAAAAATAGAGAGTTGGTGCTCTCAGCAAGTTGCATCTTGCAAAACAGAGGTTGTAGCCTCACAATAAGTTGGAGCTCATATGTATGATAATGTACAGAATGTAAAGATTACTTATCATACCAAGAAGAAGAGGTTTTTACCCTTTATGGGTTTCCTCAGGAAATATTTGTCTATGTATATTTCATATGTATGACTGATGTCGAATGCTCTATTGCTTACCTCCCTACATTATTGTGATTGTCATTAAGTGCTATACAAAGAGTTTAAAATAAGCATAATTGTTTAAGCACGGTAATAACTGATTCACCCCCCCCCCCTCTCAGTTGTCCAACAGTATGTGCTTCCAAAAGTTCTCAGACCTAAGTAAACATGGTTTATGTTCATTTTGTTATATGTGTATATTATTTATCTTTGTTCAATACCCATCAACAACAAAGGCATAAGAAGCTAAGGTAGTCCTAGTTACAGATCGACGAGATCCCCCTTCAAGAAGTTGATTTGTTTGAAGGGGCAACCAAAATTCCAAAATTATGAGTTAGTCAGTCAAGTGGGAAAACAGAGGCAAGAAAGCATATAACTAGGAAGGAAGGAAGGAAGTCAGACATGCAAGCATGCAGGAAATCCCTTGAATACAACACCCAAGAGAAGTGTCACCTCCATGCAATGGGCACCTCTTCTCCGAAGAACTTCTACTTTCATTTTGCCACATTTTTGTTGTAAGTATAGGTTGAATTGTAGATCTTTGTAGCATTTTTGGGATAGTCTGGGACAACTACTCCTCTCCCTTTGCATCAAGGTGAATAATAGTTACATTTCCACATAACAGGAAGAGAAATAGAAAACAATTACAGTCACAATGGGTATCTGATTCCTCGTGAAAACATGGTGGAGGTGGGGTTGGGATGTGGCGTTATCAGTCCTCCTATTGATCATGCTTCCTTCTGCAATATCTTTCTCCAAACTCTTCTGAACATTTTTCATCACCCTCCCAATGCTCATTCAGGGAAAGGTAGTTCTCATCATAGGAGCATCTTCAGACACAGGCTAGGTGAATTTTCACAACCATGAGATCCACATAATATATGGGTGTAGGTCAGTTCAGAAGTATCTCATATGTTTTAAACGATCCCTATAATGATTTTTTTATAACTACATAGATATTTGAAGTTTTATTTTTGGAGTGTAACAAGGAACTTATAACTAAATTGATCTCTGAAAGTTTTTTTTGGGGGAGTGTAACAAAGAAACAAAGTAGTTGATAATGAAATGGTTGTTTATTGAGAGTGCATAACGTAGGCATATAGCATAGGAGTATGCGAAGAGAGGTGAAAATATGGTTGTGGTGGTGAGGCGGCGACATTTGCTAGAGGAAGTAGCCAAGGAATTCCAAGTTTATTGTGCATAGAATGTTGTTGTTTCCCAAGTTGATTTAACCAAGCCCCAAGGTTGCAAGAGGATTGTGGAATTCACAGTTTTCACCTTTGGACGGTGTATGTATTTCTAGTATTTTCTCTTTGTTTATCAATTTATGTAGTGTCCTCACTCGTTTTATATTTACCCAACATAGTTCCTAAGAATAAAATAAGAATTATAAAATGTAAATGCAATAGGAATACAATAATAATACCCTCGACGCATCTACAACCCAGTGGATATTTCACCATTGTTTCATATGGGGGCCTGGCAATTCCCGTACATAGGTGTTGTCCCGGAAACGTCCATACAGAGGTGTTGTACCACATTGCTAGCTCGGCTCAACCATATCCCAATTGCATAAATCTTCGTTATTTCAAGGAAAGAAGAAGTTGCACACATCTATCCTAAAGGTATGTTTCCCTCCACCTCCAAACACATTCAATATGAGCAACCATGGCTTTATGAATATATTCGTAGCTAAATGGGAGTTTTTACATATTTTTTTGTTACTTTACCCAACTATAAATCCCAGGGACAAGCATCGAAGAAGAAGATAAAGAAGCCACCGCACATAAGTGTGGATGCTTAGAAGTCTGGATGTTGAGTATAAGTCTGAATGTTGAGCATGCCTAAGTTTGGGTGCTCAAAAAAGCCACAACATGATAAGTTTGGACGATAATTCTGGATGTTGAGCCGGATGTTATAGGTTGAATGCACGCAGAGGGGATGCCCAAAAAATGAAACATGAAGGAAAGGGAGAGGGAAGATTATATTATGAATGATCTCAAGTTTGGTGTGATATCTATGAGATTGACAACTTGCATGAAGAAAAACATGTACTGAGTATGTGTCAACACAATTGAGTGTTATGTTAACTTTGACTAAGCTTGGGAAAATAATGACATTAAAAGCATTTAATGTCAAGAAGTAATACTAGACCTGATTCTAGCAGTACTTGACAGGGACAAAATCACATATCAAATATATGTCTTAAAGTCCTTTTGAGTTAAGATATCTTCATCTCGTGCCTCAAGAAGAGGCCAAATAAGGCCTCAAACTAAAAAATTAGGATAAAAAATGAAATTCAAGATAGAAAATTGTATTAATCCATAAAAGCTTTGGTTAAATTGTTTTGTTTGCATTGATTTGCATGCATGGATTGAAAACTCAATTACTAATAGTCCTTCGGCCCGAAGGGAGGAGACTAATAAAATTAAAAAGTTTTAGTTATATATTCGAGAGGGGAATTAGTTTTTGCATTATCATTCTTCTTCCATCTTGAAATTTGATGGTAGTTTACAAGTAACCTTTGGAACATCTCCCTCTTCTTCCATCTTGAAATTTCAATGTTAATTTACAAGTGTCCATTGAAAGATATATGATAAGAGAAACACGTTTTCATAATTAATAAAGCATGATGATAAGACCTTTCTTAAGTAACATATTAAGAGAAAAATAATTAAAAGATAAAACAGAAACAACAAATATAGGTCATATGAATATGATAGATTTTATCCATTAGAAAGGGTTTTGGGCAGGTTACCTTTTATAGCTCTTTTTTCAAATTTTTAGTCAGATTTCATGGCGGACTTCCAAGTTTGGTAACTTGTTTTTTTGGGTTCCCTTGGATGGGAACCTTGAGATATCCCCTCTCTCTTGGGTGGTGTTGTGAGGGATTCACCTATCCCTTTAGTTTTCTTTTATGAGATTTGATGCCCTTTTATTATGCGTCTTTACTGTTGGTTACTCGGGATGATCTGGAGGTAGGGGCCCACGGGATTCGTTTTGTTTTTCTGGTTCAGAGGTGACATCCCTCTATCAAGATGGAAACTTCATCGATGGACTTCGAAGAGAGTGGATTTTTAGGCACGTTTGACGAGGAAGTATGGGACCAGGAAGGTCTATTCAAAGTTGTTGATGAGTTATGTGGTTTAAACGGAGGTCAGAAGCATTTAGGAACCACATTAAACTCCTTGGAGCTGTCACCTCCTGCATTAACATATCCGACTTCCTTTGGTCTTGCTACCTGTGATAACTCAGTTTTGTTTTCCCAGCCCTCTCGGCCTCTGGTTACAGTTGAGCGGTTGATAACTTCAAGTATTGCTCGACCGATCCATTCTCAGGAGTTTAGTAACAAGGGTGGTAGCGGCTATTCTCGTAAGGATACTTGGTCTGAAAAGGTTCCCCCCTCAAAGCATGGTCAAAGTGAACCAGAGGCTCTAAATCTTTCTAGATATAGGAAGGCTACCAGAGCCTGGAAGCCGAAAAAAACTCTACAGCGACTGGTTATTGGTATGGATGTCGGGCTTGAGGAGACATGTCAGTTGGCACTATGTGCATTGGTAGGCCGCTTTGCTTATAAACGTAAATGTGATTTGTCCTTCATAGACTGGATGAAAGAGGTTTGGCTCACTTGACTTGGGTATATCCCGACATATACGACTCTTACTTGTGGCTGGTTCAGTCTTCATTTTAAGACGCCCGAGGATGTGGAGATCATTTTAACTCGGTTATGGGATTACAAGGGTGGCATCATTATGCTGAAACGGTGGCGAACAAGATTTAATCCATCTTCTGAGTACTTTAACTACAAGCATGTCTGGGTTTTGTTACCAGGACTGCCCTTAAATCTCTGGAATTTACTTGCGCTAAAGGCCATTGGGAATTCACTTAGTTTTTTTTTGAAAGTTGATGAAACCTGTCTTCTATCGACTGATAAGTGTATGGCGCGAATGCTAGTTGAGTTAAACTTGCATGCAGGACTGATGGACTCCATTGAGCTGGAGTGGAGAGGACAAGTTTTTGTCCAACGTTTAGACTATCTTGGGATGCCTTTTCGGTGTTCCTCCTACCGACAAACGGGCCACCTTAGGAAGGATTGCCACCCTTCTAGTGATGCCACAGAGGAAGATGACGAACAGTTTTCTGGTTCATCGAACCTACATTATATGGATGAAATCTCGGTTGGACCGAACCCTTTGGGCGTAGGAGCTATAAAGGACTTGGAGGTGGTTGTGGATGGCTCTCCTAACACACTCTTGGGTAAGCTCAACTTCTATTGTCCTTCACTTTTTCTTAAACTCTCACTTTGGGAAAGGGACTTTTTGGGGAATTCGGCTCTGTTACTTTCTATCTCTTCGACTTCGTCTAGGAAGGGGGCGGAATCGGTGGCTGGGGAAGAGTCTTTAGGGGTCCCTAATAATGAAATGGGTGGCTCTTTAAATACCAATCCAGATGTTGAGGTCTTAGACTCTTCGAACTCTCTCCCTACTGCCTCATCCTCGCTACCTGTGCCCACGTCTGTATCAACTAGTTTTGATCCTCCCTTGGCACCGGTACTTGAGTCATTTTCACCTTAGCCACATGAGCCCCCAGATACGATTCCCCTACAGACTTTTTGGGGAACAGAGGCATTTGAAAACACGTATTGCGATACTGGTGAGGCTTTGCAGTCTGACAGACCACAGTTTATTAAGAAACTGGCCTGGTCAAGAGGTCTGAGCACTAAGGTATCTCCTATTAAGACAAGGAGTGCTTAGAAAAAACAAGAGCAGGGCTCTTCTTCTGTCGATCTACCATCATCTTCTTTTGTGGAAAAAGGGGCACTTAGAGGCATGAAATCCCTTGCAAGGGATAAATCATGATCTTCCTTTCCATAAATGTAAGAGGGGTGGGGGGTCCCTTAAAACTTCCCAACATGTGAAGGTTAATCTCTTCTACGAAACTGGATTTAATTTTTCTTCAGAAAACACTTGTGGATGAGGAAAAGGCTAGGAAGTTTTGATTGCATTGTGTCCATCTTGGAATCTCTCTGCTGTGAGTTTGAAGGGGAAGTCAGGAGGACTCATGGTGGTATGGAACCCTTATCTGTTGGATCTACAACCTTTCTTATTCGCTGGTGGTATTCTATTGGAAGGTGTTCATATTCCTGACAATGGAAGGATCAGCTTCATAAATTTGTATGGACAGTGCACTGGACGCAGAACTTTCTTGGAGAATTTGAATGCTAGTGGTCTTCTTGATTGGAGGAATTTGATTATTGCTGGTGATTTCAATTTTACGACTGGTTCTAATGAAATTTGGAGGCCTTCGGGCTTGATAGAATCACATGATCAATACTTCAGAGACATGTTCATGAGACACCACTTAATTGGCATTAAGCCTGCGGAGGTGGTTCCGACTTGGAGCAATTACAGGATGGGGAAGGAAAAAATTTCTAAAAGACTAGACAGAGTCTATGCATCTGCTGATTTGCTTGAGGACTCGACACTCTATAGATCATGGGTTGATCAACACTACATTTTCGATGATGCACCAGTTCTTTTTCAAGTTGATTTTGGGGTCAAGTCTGTGTCTTATCCTTTTAAGTTTAATTCGGTTCTGTTAAAGGATGAGAGTTTTGGGGATTTGGTCAAATATGTGTGGACTTCTACATAGGACCGAATGGGAGGCAGGGCACAATCAAGATTAGTAGGGAAGTTTAAATCATTGAAGGACAGAGTGAGAAAGTGGCTTGTTAGTAAAAAGAAGAGTGATCAACAGAAATACACTCAGATTGAAAAGGATATTGCTTTTCTTACAAAAGAAAGTCTGGAACACCCCCTACAAACTGAGCCACTCACCCAATTAAATTTACTCGTAAAACAGAGGAACAATTTGTTATTGGCTGAGGAGGAATTGTGGCAACAGAAGATCCAGGTAATGTGGATCGTGTCAAGGGACAAGAATACAAAATTCTTCCATAAGTATGCTAGCTTTAGACGTAATAAAAAATATATTTGGGAGGTAAAGGATGAATCTGATCATGTTTTTATAGGGCATGAGGATATTAAGGGAGAAGCTTTGAGACATTTCAGTTCCTTTTACAAAGAATCACATCTCTCGATTGTGGATCAGATTGAGGCAGTGAGATTATATCCCAGATTGGCAACAATTGAGGAGGTTCAAGCTCTTGAAAATCCGGTTACGAAGGCGGAGATTCTATAGGTTATAAAGGGGTTTACCAAGGACAAGAGTCCTGGTCCAGATGGTTGGATAGTGGAGTTTTATTTACACTTCTTTGATTTGATTGCAGATGACCTTTGGGAGGTTGTTGAAGAATAACACACTTTTGGTATGGTTAATAGATCTTTGAATTCAACCTTACTCTTATTCCAAAAGTCAATGGACGGGTTACTTTTGGCAACTTCAGGCTGATTGCCTTGTGTAATCTCTGTTATAATATTATAACGAAGATATTAGTAACTCGAATAAGACTTATATTGTCCCACACTCTCTCAGTTGAGCAGTTTGGTTTTCTCAGAGGTAGACAAATTATAGACACTATAGGCACAACACAGGAGTGTATCCATAGCATTAAAGTGAAAAAGCTGCAAGCCATGATCTTTAAAATTGACTTGAAGAAGGCATATGACTGTATTAGTTGGGATTATATCAGACTTGTTCTATTACAGTGTGGTTTTGGTCTTTTGATGACCAATTGGATTATGGGATGTATCACATCGGCCACCTATGTTGTTCTCATCAATGGAGAGCCCACTGAGTTTTTCAACAGGGGTAGAGGTATTAGATAGGGGTGTCCTTTGTCACCATTTATTTTTATCCTAATGATGAAAGGTTTGAGTCTTGCCTTAAAAAAGAAACGGGAAGAAGGTTTGTTGACCGGTATTAAGGTAACTATACTATTATCTGTTCTACGTCTCCTTTTTGTTGATGACATCCTCATAATGACTAATGCATCCGTAAATGAGTGGTCAAAGATTAATAGGCTCCTGGTTCTCTTCTGCAATGCCACTGGATTGATGATCAATCCACATAAATCATCTTTATATCAGTCTGGGGTACAATCAGCAGTATTAGATGATATAAAAACTATCTTTCCTTTTGAATTTTATCAGTTGGCATCGGGTTTTAAATACTTGGGTTATTTTTTGAAAGATGACAGGCACAAGGCATTGGATTGGGATTGGCTGATAAAAAATTTTGAATTCAGAATCACATTGGTGTAATAGGTGGTTGACTTTGGGGGGCTCATTAGTCTTGGTTAAGGTTGTCCTGGAAAGCCAACCAAACTATTGGTTGGCCTTAGAAAACATCCCATCCTCGATTCTCCACAGAATCCGACAAGTCACCTTCAAATTTCTATGGAATGGCAATAAAAAGAGAAAAGGATATCACATGTGCAATTGGCATTGTATAGCCCGTCCAAAAAGATTTGGGGGATGGGGGCTGCGAAATATTTTCAGTTTCAATCAGGTGCTGGCTGCAAATACCCTTTGGAGGGTATTAATGGGTGATGGACTTTGGCATTGAATTATCGAAGCTAAGTATCTATCGTCTCTCCCAGTTGAACATTGGCTCAGAATGGAGTCGGCATCCAGATCTTCCGGCTCACAGACCTGGAAGTATCTACAAAAATCATTGAATATTATTCTCCACTGGATTGCCTGGTATCCGGTTTCTGGAACCTTGATTGTTTTTGGGAGAGACTTGATTATAGGTATGGGTGAATCTACTCTATTATCCGAAGATCTCATTTCGGCTTTAAAACATCGAAGGATCCATTATTTATTTCAAGAACAAGGGGTACCGAGACCTGGAAGTCTCAGGGACTATTGGGTTACTAGTGATGATTTAGATCTGCAGGGGACACTTGTTCAGGAATGGTACACATATAGGAGGGAAATCATCAATAATGGCATTAAACTTGGGCCTGGACCAGATGTTCTAAAATGGACTGGTGACTCTTTGGGAAGGATTAATGTTAAAAATGTTTATGAGGTAGTTGAAGGTAAGAAACACGCCTACTGCATCGAAGGCTGGAGAAAGGCGTTTTGGCAATGGGACTGTCCACAAAATCTTAAACTGTTTACATGGTTGGTGGCCAAAAATAAAGTACTCTCTTGGGATAATCTTCAACATAGGGGCTTTATTGGTCCGGGTCTTTGCCCTTTATGTATGAAAGAGGAGGAATCGATATTCCATCTATTTTCTATTTGCCCTTTTTCGAAGGAGGTTTGGTCTAAGGTAACTCATAGATTATCTCTTACAGGAATTTGGTCAGGCACATCTATCCCTGACTGCTACAAGAATTGGAGAACTCTTAATACAAGTTATCCTGCTCTCCCGGATTTCATTGTTTGGTTTCTATGGAGGGAAAGAAATGGTGTGATTTTCAAAAATGGGAAGCCTTCTACTCAGAGGGTGGTTATACTATCACTCTCGGCTATAAATGATTATAAATTGTCTCATAGGAAGAAGAAAGTGCGTAAGATACAAAGTATCCCACGACAAGGTGTTTGGCGAGGTGGTTTGATGGTGCAGCTGTGACAAGTGGATTAAATAGTGGAGTAGGTGGTATCATCCAAATAAATGAGAACATAATTTACAAAGGATACCTAAATTGTGTCCCATGTTCAAACAACAGAGCGGAGCTACTTGGTGCATGGGCACTTCTAGTTCTGGCCATTCGCTTGGACATCAAGGATTTCTTTGTACAGGGTGACTCAAAGATCATTATAGAGTGGTTGTATGGCAAGGGTCAACTAGATGTATTATCATTGGAGTGCTGGAAGGATAGGATTGCTGAATTAAAATCTCGTTTTCAAAATATTACATTCCAGCATGTTTTTCGTGAAGTCAATACTGAGGCAGACAGACTTTCAAACTTGGCCCTAAACAAGCTTCCTGGAAAAATTGATTTTTTCTAATATATGGGAGAACATGAAGGGCCTCATGTTCTTAGATATCTACTAGTATTTTTTCCAGGTGTCTTGGATGATCATCATTTTTGGGTTTTTTGGATGATTATATTGGTTTTTTTTACTCTAATGATGTTTTATGTTTGGTATTATGGTATACCGTTAGATTGCCAATGTTTTGACATCTGTGATGGATAGTCTGTTATGATTATTAGGGGAACTTTACCATGATATGGATGTGGTAGTTACCAATGTACGCACCATATGTATGGATCTTTTTATATCTCATTATGAATATAAAGCGAAATTTTTTTGTGGAAAAGATTTTATCCATTAAAATCTAAATTATGATAAAATCTAAATTATGATGGATCTTATTATTTTTGGATTATAAAAAAAATCAACAATGAAATTATGATAAATTTTGTTATTTTAAAAAAAAATCAAAACAATAAATATACAAATATATTTATGTTACATGAATTTTTGGAATGTGGGAATTTGTTCCATTAAAATTAAAAAAAAAAAGGT
>ML777185.1:3125754-3151171 GCA_009831015.1 Picea engelmannii
ATACCAAGGAGACATTTTCATTTGGAATCATCTTGTACTTGAACATTTATGTGGGGTAAAAGGAGGTTGCCCCCTTGAAGAGGCTTATTATCTAAAATTCTCTCTTTTTCAAGGCGTTGAGTACTTATTCTAAGGTTTTTCTATGCTATATTGATATTTCGTTCTTAACAAAGATGTAGTTGTCATACATGAAATTAGCGTAAGTGATACTTTTGGATTTGATTATCATAACCTTCATTTTGTTAGTGTCAATAATCATACCCATACTAGAGAATAAATCAATGAGGATTTTTATTTGATTGTCAAGATCACAGGGACTCCTTGCCATAAGAACAATATCATCAATGTAAAGTAGAAGGATGATTCCTATACTAGCGAGAGTCAATCTGACACAACCTGGTTCTTTCAAATAGTTCTCTAACTTGTCAATATATATGCCAACCACCACAATAGTTCTCTAACTTGTCAAATAGCTCTTATGTGTTATTAATGGAGTTCGGGGTGTTTGCATGAGCTATTGTATAAAGGAACCTATGAGGTCATGGATAAGGAGGACAACCTAGGTGCAAGATTATGCTTACAAATTTGCAAGATTTACTTTTTTCCTTGATCCTTTGAGTAGCATCCCCCCGATCCCCCGATCTGGAACTTGTTTTCCAACATTCCTTCCTCTCCCATATGTGGTTGTAGGGTGTGTTCTTATCCCTTCTGAGTCATCCTAAGAATAGACATCGTGTTGATTTGATGCTTGAAGAACCAATGGAAGAACCTGGGTGGTTGGCTTCGAGGTAGTGTCGGTGGTTAGAATCAGGTTGTAACTACCTACTTATATTGTTTTCAATAAAAAAAATTGTCTTTCCCTCCATACATGTGTAAATTGATTCAATATATTGATATATGCTAGTTTACTTCATATACTTGATTTTTTTCACATTATATGTATGATTTGAATTCATAACTACCTTGTTGCAGCATAGACTTGGTCTATTTTTGCAAGTTGATACCAGTAGAGATAAGGAGAAAAATCAAAGGTGGAGAGCGAAGATCTATATCAGACGTAGGATACAAGGTGTGAAGTCTCTCCTTCTCTCCTTCTCTCCTCAAAGTAGTTATTCTCTTATAGCATTATGGTGTGTGAGTGTAGGTTATGTCTTTTACATATGGTATTGCTCTATCGTGACATGACCCAAGGTCACAGGGAAAAAATATCGTAATAGAATTGGAGACCATGCTGGAGAATCTTTTCTCCTAGTTTGGTTCAGTCTTAGGGTGTCTTTTGTTGTCATTGATTTATGTAAATTTTCTTGTTTTCTAGGATTTCCTTTCAAAGCATTTGCGATCGAGAAACTTTTTCCAAGTTTTTGGAAGCCTCCTTCTGGATTGGATTTTTCTTTTTCAAGTTTTACTGATCCATCTGTTCTTTGTCCCTTTATGAGTCGCGGATATCTGTGTTTTTCCCTTGTATGATCCTCGGATGTCCACTATTCCAAGTGTACATAGTCACATATTTGGGTAAGAAACTTGATTTTTTAGACTTTCTCTTAGTTTTGGAGGATTTGGTTTGGTTCTTTAGTACAATCTGAGCCTATTGGGTTTGCTTTTGCTTTTGATTGTTGTGTTAAGTATCTGAAAACTTTGAAATCATCTAAAATATATTGTTTTTGGTTAGGTTAGTCTTTTGGTTATAAGGTTCTTTAGGTGGGTCGAAAGGTCAGTCGTGTGTGGCTGGGCTGAGTTTCTAGTTTGATTGTTGTGTTTCAGTGATTCTTGACTGTTTTCTTTCTTCCTCTTTACCTTCTTCCCTTTGTTCACAAAAGAAAAAGGAAAATTGCATCTCATTTGCATTTCATTTCTTTTAGCAACATAAAATACAAAACTACTTGTTTGTTAGTCATTCTTCTCTCAATTCCTTGTCTCTGAACATTTCAAGAAAAGAATTTGCTTACTAGCACTCGGGTCTTTAGGCATGTTGCTTGCTTTGGTAGAAAGAAAAAGAAAATGAAAAAACCTAGTTTTT
This sequence comes from Picea engelmannii, assembly GCA_009831015.1. Lineage (NCBI taxonomy): Eukaryota > Viridiplantae > Streptophyta > Pinopsida > Pinales > Pinaceae > Picea > Picea engelmannii. Next base: position 3,127,772 of record ML777185.1, read on the forward strand.
TGCTAGTTAGGTCTCTTTCTTTCTTTGCATTGTTTTGCATTGTTATTTGAAAAAGAAAAAGACATTAGCATAGGAAAAAATTGCATTTCAAGGTTTGAAGGATTGTTCATGCATTTTGTTTTTTGAAACTTGTTTTCATTGAAGAATTAGTGTAAAGTTTTCTTTGCCAATGTTCTTATAAGTTTCATTTTTGCAAGAATCTCAAACAACATTAGTTGCACTTGCATACCCTTTGAGTAAAAGAAGTCGCTAAAACAAACGAAAAAAATAAAATATAGTAGACTTTGTTTTTAGGGTTCAAAATTTTTTTTAGGGTTAGAGCCTTTGATTAGGATTGGAGAGATAACTCTCCAAGGCCATTGAAAAAAAATAGGAGTCTGAGTTAGGGAGATTCAAATACAACTGTCATATAAGTATAGCCAAGAAGCTCCTCTAACACAGGAGTCAAACACGAGGTCACATAAAGGAGAGTCGAGGAGATACCCGCTCCAAAGCTTAACTAAGAGTAGTGGAGAGATCGTATATTGGGGGATTTTCCTAAAGTGATACTAACCCATATGGCATAAATCCTCTGGAATAATTTTAAGTTTAGTTAACCTACCCATACGTTCGATCCTGATTGTCAATTGTACCTCCCGAATGATAACTATGAGTTGGTAACCTTAGTTTCTTTTCCTAGGGATCTCAGAGGTGACTGTGGGGGTTTTTCGTGGTACCTAGGGAAAATTTCATATCACACTTTTCAGTACTGATGGAGGGTGCCCCGCGAGGCATGGGTGCTTGCATCAGATAAGGTTGTTCAGTGGAGGTTGGGGTAACTACTTCTCACTCCTTCGATCATTGGTCCATGGGACTTAACCAACCTGTGCCTCCGTCTGGAAGGTCCCTTTCCACTTTTTCATTGCTTTGGACTCAGGACCTTATCCACCTGGGCTGAAGATTTGGAAAAGTTGTTTTCTTGTGATGTTTATATTAGGAATTTGTATCGGAGTGTTTCTTTCTATAGTTGGCCTTAGGTTGTTTCAGTATCGTCGCTTTTGGATCATTGATTCAGGGTGGTCGACCAACCTGCTTCGTTGGTTGGGAAGGACCCTTGGCATTTCTTTTAAAAGTGTGGAGCTACCTTCTAGAAGGTGTAGGTTTTTGTACCATTGGTTCAACAAAGTTGATGTGTGAGACTTTTATGGACATGAACAATCCTGCAAGGGACGAACCTATGCATAAGAACAATTTGGAAAAAGTTCTTGAGGATACCAACTAAGGGACCCCTACCTAAGGAGATTCTTGTGTTTTTCCCTTCTTTGGAAATGTTGTTGCCACCTTGATGGCCACTTTGAACATTCCTAGGTTCAATGTAGGACCATCGGTTTGGTTGTGGACCACTTTGAATGTCCTAGATTCTCTTGATGCTTATCAAATAAGCACTTTATTTAATGGGCATCATATGTATGTTTATCCTTTACCTTCTGCATCCATAAAGTCTACACCTTCTCCTTTTCCCTCTTCTAGTGAAAGTCTAGCTACTAGTAACTAGAAGTCTAAAAGGAAGAGGAAGAGGAAGAGTAAGAAAAATAGTTCACCAACGTCTGCTAGTCATGTTGGGGACCTATCACCAGCCTCTGTGAGTCATGCTAGGGGAAAGAAACCAGCCTCTGCAATTCATGCTGGAAGCACAAGTCCAGTCACTGCGAGTCATACTGGCACTAAGTCACTAACCTATGCTAATCACATTGGAGACCTGTCACCAGCCTCTATGAGTTATGTTGGGGACAAGCAACCAACCTCTGTGAGTCATACTAGAATTAGTTCACCAAGCTCTACTAATCATGTTGGAGATAGGTCAACAACTTATGCAAGTCACATTGAAGACCATCACCCAACCTCTGCAAGTCATGCTAGGGAAAAAATCCTAGTCCTTGCAAGTCATACTGGAGTTCAACAACCAACCTCTGCTAGTCATGTTGGGAGCGTGAAACCAACCTCTGCTAGTTATGTTGGATTCATGTCAACAACCTCTGCAAGTCATGTTGATGACAAGCAACCAACCGTTGCAAGTCATGTTGGGGGCATGAGTCTAGTAATTTCTATTCATACTGGACAAAAATCAAAAACCTCTACAAGTCATGCTAGGGGCACGAGTCTAGTCACTTCTAGTCATACTGGACAAACATCACCAACCTCTGCAAGTCATGTTGGAGATCAACACCTAGCCACTTCAAGCCATGCTGGGAGAAACCCGTCAACTGCTACAAGTCATGTTAGGGGCATTGATACAGTTGAGAAGCCTAGACGTATAGGATGTAATCCCAAGTTCCCTTGTAATATTTGTAAAGGATATCACCTTACTCATTTGTGCCCTGCTATTGTCATGGCACGAAGAGCATGGTCCTTATCTGAAGGCCCTTCTAGTTTTGTGTCGTCTTCGGTTTCCCAACAGTATAATCAATCATTGGTTGATGAAGTGGTCATGTTGATGCAATATTTGGTTGATACCACTCTTGTTTTGGGGGGTGATGTGTCTCTTGACCATTTTGTTTCACATCCTATTCAACCAGTGGTTGAGGAAGTGATATCGCCAATGGAATCTTCGATCGATCCCACTCTTCTTTTGGGAAGTGATGTGTCTTTTAACCATGTCCTTAGTGTTTCTAGTTCGGTACCTTATGAACAAGGGGGCATTCACCTCTCTTTGAGTATGCTCCCTCCAAGTCCTAGGATGGTTTCCTTTGATTAGAATGATATTGTGGAGCCTCGCCTTCCTTTTTATGCACCTTTCCAGATAACAGTTCTGGTTGAACCTATGTTGAAAGGCGTTCATCGATGTATTGTAGATGAAAGATCCTCTACAAGTATTTTATCCTCCTCGGCTTGGAAAGCATTGGGTTCTCCCAAGCTTCTGTCATCTACTAGTGAGTTGTTGGCTTTCTATAGAAAACCTAGTAAATTTCTAGGGATTCTTCCTCGGTTTCCTATTACCTTAGGTGGGAAGACTATTCTAATCGATGTGTTAGTGGTGCCAGACCCTTTATATTTTAACATGCTTCTTAGGTGTGATTATGTTTATGCTATGAAGGTTGTGGTGTCTACACTCTTTCGTGCGATGCATTTCCCCCACAACAGAAGCATTGGCATTATTGATCAACTTTCATATGATAATCACCATCCTAGTTTTATTTCAGCTCAGTTTTCCCCTTTGTTTGTTCCTAGTGTTCAAGTAGACTCTTCCCCACCATGGGTTAATTATGTGGAGTCTGATCCTCGGTGTTCAATTTCTCATGAGATGGGATTTTTATAGTTATGTTTGTCTTCTTGAGACAATGTCTCTTCAATTGATCAGGTGTTTTATCCAATGGCGGCATGGGAGCCCTTGCTTCCCACTATTGGCCCAAGTAATTTGGTGTTTCCTCTTGAGTCTCATCTTACTATTTGTGAGACCTCGAGCCCTGGTATTTGTGTGGTTTCGAGCCCCAGTTTCATGGATGTTGATTTTCCTTCATATGAGGCTATCCTTGAAGCTATGATTATGGATCTTCAACCTCCTCTTGAACTAGAAGCTTTACAAGTTGGTTACCAAAGAAGCCCTTGGCCTAAGCCTAGAAATGGGATCTACCTGGAGAGTTACTATGCATAAGCTGCAAGGTTGTGTGGTCCTCTATACATATTGTACTTTTATGGTTTCTTGTTTTCAAGTTCTATATCCCTTAGCACATGTTTTTATCAGAGGTTTCTATATTGGACTTATTAACTTATGGGTAAGTGTTTTTGGTCTTATATACAGGACTTTGGAGACATTTTCTTTGGTACATTTTTGTTCCATGTCGATCCGTTCTGACATGTAATGATCTTGAAACTGGCATATAGGTTAGATTTTCCCCTTCATGCATTTTTCCATTATCTGTTTCCTATTTCATTTTTCCTTAGGATCGAACCCACTAAGTTGCGACATGGAACCTTCTTTGTTGTTTAGAAGTGTCATAATTCTTGTGGTAGAGCCTATCTTCCATGGACACCCTAGATTAGACCCCCTTTGCATTTTAGTGCCCATGTTGCAAGTTTTCTATTAGGCTTGGGAGTCATATTTAGTCCTGCCATGACTTTGCATTGAAGCTTCATATCTTCTTCTCAATATTTTGCTGGCCTTTTACCTATGAGATGCCCTCTAATGTATGCTTCTATGTATGAAAACACTTTTTCAAATTCTTCAACATGTATTGTGTTCTTTAATGGCATATAGGATAGGGTCATTTCCACCTACACAATGCATTTCTCTGTATCATTCACATATCTTCCATAGGATCCACCCCATTCGTTTTCAACATCATACCTTCAAGCTACTTTAAAGGTGTCATTACAAATGATAGATCTTACCTGTCCATGGGTGTTCTAGTTAGTACCTCACTGGAATTTTTTACACCCATGCTGCAGTTGTTTTAGTAGGCTTGAAATCTTTGTTTAGTCCCACCATGTCTTTGTGTAGAAGCCTCGTGACTTCCTCTCAATCTCTTGTTGGCTAACCTACCCATGAGGCTTCCAAATTTTTGTTGAGTTGTAATTGTATTACATATTAACCGCTCGCGCTTCTAGGCGTAAGTCATCTTCAACTTGCCATCGTTGAACCATTTGCTTATGCATTCCTACCAGTTTCTACCCTTGCAATTTATGAATTTGTGACTCAACACCTCAACCATGGAGGAAACATCCATTGAGTGTCCATATCCTGCACATGCTTCCTTGCATTGAGCATAGGTATGTTCCTTGTGCTTTGGAACTAGTTTTCTTGTCTATGACACTTGTATCCTCCACTGTGTTATATCATTCTTTTATTATTTTTCAGGATCTAATAACAATAAAAATTAAATTAAATTAAAAAGAAGGGGGGAAAGCATCTATCTTTTTGTTGGCAACAGTGTTTTCTCCCTTGAAAAAGGAACAATATTTGAGTCACTGTCTCAATATTTTGGGTTTAGTATGGCTTTAGGATACTTTTATCATTTTTAGTATAATATCCTTTGGTTGTTTATTCTTCCAACCATATGGAGCGTTTGATGATGCCTCTTGTATCATGAATGTATCCCAGTTTATAATCCATGCTGCCTAAGTCACATAATGTGTCGTGCTTTTGTTCAAGGGAAGTTTCAGTCTGAGTCGGCCATTTTGCAGAAAGTCTCTGACCTTTCAAGTCATCCTTCATGTGTCAGTCAAGTATATCTCATCATCACAAGTATCTTTGTATCTCACACGTGCTAGTATAAAAGGTCCTCATTGACTTCTTGTTGGCAATTCTTCTCTTATTGAATCCAACATATTGCTCTGAGAGTGTGACCTAGGGTTGCACCCTGGGCCTATTTCCTTCATTAATAGGTGACCTTACACTCAGTAGATGAAAAACCATCATTTTTCATTGATTGAGCGGTTTCCATTGTGTGTGACATCAACAATAATAATTACACATAGGGATTTGTGTGGTACCTTGGTTTCCATTTGACCCCATTGGTGGATTCCTCATCTTTGTCAGTAATCTTTATCATTGGATACTATTCAGAGAGTCTCTTCCATGCATTATTCCATATGGTGCATGACGAAGTCATACCTCAGTGTGGTCCTTACCATCTGTTCGTCTGAGTCCTTCCAAATCATTGGCCTTCTGCTACCCCTGGTGTCGGATGATGGAGGATGCCTTAATTACTTCCTTCCAACGAATCTCTTCCTATCAACTTCAACACATCTTACTATGGGACATGGATCTAGAGTTATTTTTGGTACCTTGGGGCTTGCAGTCATCAATGGTAGGTTCCCTCGCTATTTACAGTGGGAATTCATCAATGTCCCCTGATCGATAGATTCTACCAGGTGTTCGACACCATCTCATTTATTCACACTTGTTATATTGTACCGTGGTACCTTGATGCCCATTATCATCATCGGTGGGTCCTCTCACATTTGTTAATGGTATACATAAATGATCGGTAATCAAACATTGTCCCATTGTGTTTGACCCCAACACATCTATTCACATAGTGTAGACTCATACCACGACAAATCACTTTGAATACTTTGGGTGAAGTACGAGCATCACATATTTTGTTCTCCTACCTGACATATATTGTATCACCCCTTAGACATTGGTACTTGTGGAGGATCAATTTGTTCACTCCATTGGTTCCAGATATACTCTGATTTTGATTTTGAGACATAGCTCCAATGTGTATCCATTCGTGGCTATGATCTATTTTTTCCATGCATCCATTGTGTATTCCTCGTGGCCATGATTGCTACTTTATATATATCACATGGATCCATTATGTATTGTTCGTGTCCATGCACATCATACATACTTTCATATATACCATGGATCAATAGTGTACTTGATTTGGCGTCAATGCTTACATCACTCTTGAGCAAGGGAATGCCCAACTAGGGAAGAAAATACTCTTACTTGATCTCTGCTAATGATTTTTGTTCTTGGATCAACTGTTCATGAACTTTAATTGGATCTACTTCAACGCATCCTCTCCTCTCAGAGTTATAATGTATTTTGGCCATAAATTTCCTTTCTGGCCTCACACATTAGGGGGCATCTGTTATACCACAAATTTCCACATCAATTGCATTTGTGAGATGACTTAGTCCTTTTCCCTAGATTTCAAACGTAAATCCCATCCTTCTTCATCAAAATCATCTAAAAAACAACATTTTTGTTGACATCCGTGGGTCACCCATGTGAAAACCACGGATGTCTGAACATTGCTAGTTTGCAACCCACGGATGCCCTCAAAAAATTATGAAAAAATAAAATATTCCACATTTTCAAACGAAGTTTTTGGTTGGGCTCGTTCCCAATCTTCCCTTGGCTCGTACACAATGGAATACAACCACCTCAACCCCTTGAGGATGTTATAAAGGAACCTATGAGGGAATGGATGAGGAGGACAACTTAGGTGCAAGATTATACTGACGAATTTGCAAGCTTCCCTTTTTTCCTTGATCCTCTGAGTAGCATCCCCCTGATCTAGAACTTGTTTTCCAACATTCTTTCTTCTCCCATATGTGGTTGTAGAGTGTGTTCCTATCCCATCCGAGTCATTCAAGGAAGAGCCATCATGTTGAGTTGATGCTTGAACGACCAATGGAGGAACCTGGGTGGTTGGCTTTGAAGTAGTGTCAATGGTTAGAGTCAGGTTGTAACTACCTAATTATACTATTTTCAATAAAATATTTCTCTTTCCCTCCATACATGTGTAAATTGATTCAATCTATTGATATATGTTAGTTTACTTCATATACTTGAATTTTTGCACATTATATGTATGATTTGAATTCATAACTACATTGTTGCAGCATAGACTTGGTCTCTTTTTGCAAGTTGATACCATTGGAGATCAAGAGAAAAATCAAAGGTGGAGAGCAAGGATCTACATCAGATGTAGTATACAAGGTGTGAAGTCTCTCCTTCTATCCTTCTTTCCTCAAAGTAGTTATTTTATTATAGCATTGTGGTGTGTGAGGGTAGGTTCTATCTTTTACATATGGTCTCACTCTATTGTGACATGACCCAAGGTCACATGGGAAAAATCCTGTAACAACCTAAAAAAATAAGAATTCTAAAATCAACTAACTTGTCCAATAATAAATTGTCATCTCACATAAAAAAATAGTCAATGAGGTTGACCTAGTAAAAAATAAACATTTCCCGAATTTCTGGTCCTCCAAAGTTAGAAAAGAGAAATTAGGAAATCACCTAAATTAAGTTATGCACATCCTTTTCCAAAAATGATGATAAGTCACCCACTGAAAATAGAAATGGAGTCATGCAAAAAAAAATTTAGCGAATTGCCAAATATACCAAAGGAGGGCAACCTAGGGTTTTGTTGATGAGACAAGCTTGGAATGGTCACCACATGTCACACTGAAAAACTTCTACTTACTCAGTTCACATTAGTTCCCAACTTCTCACTAGAACTAGGAGTTTAGCACCCATACCTGCTAAAAATAACACTACTAAATATAGGCATGCCAAAAACAACAGTTTGAATTCAAAAAAATAGGAAAGACGAAAAATGAAGGGAATTGCTATGAGATCAATGCCAAATATAGCACACATAAAAACATACACTGTTAAAAATAACAGCATCATGCATGTCAATGAAATTAGTCTCATTGGGCTTGATGTTTTACAAGGAAACCAAATATTGCTCAGAATTGTCATATGATCCCTGAAACCCCAACTACTATAAATAGTAGTGTCTCGCATGTCACTCGGAAAAATATCATTGGCGTCGTGGGCTTGCAAGGATCCCAAATATGTGATCACCTTTGATTTATGGATTTTAGAACTTTGGCTCCAAGAAAATAAGAAAACTACTAAAAATATCGACTTTCCCCAAAATTGGTGAACATGCCTTTGAAATGGATTGTGATCACTATGAAACCTATTGCACCTGTCACTGAATACTAGGTTGAGGAAAGCTAGCTATATCTTAACCCTTCATTTGCACAAGAAAATCTAGGGGTTAACATAGCCATATGTTGATCTTCTTTTTCAAAATAATTCCATATAACTTAGCTAAATGAGGGCTAATAATAATGGTCCTATAGTTAGAGGGATTGTATTTATCCCCACTTTTAAAAATATTTACAATGAGGCTTTGAGTCCAGGGTTTAAGGAGCCTTGCTTGGTTGCTAAATTGAAGATATTGTGGATGTGAGGGATGAGGATATGCCCTTCAATTTTTAATATTTATGCTTGCTAGCCTTCAATGTCCTTTGCTTTCCCTTTTGTGAGCCACTTAACCCCAAATCCTATGTCATATATTGAAAAGACTTATTCCTCTATATAAATGGTTTGAATGTTATCCACGACATTAGGGGATTCTAAATATTTTAAGGTAGGAAATCTAGTCCCTCGAGGGAATCATATTGTTTTCTTTAGTTTTACGAGTCAAAATATGCCTCCATAATTTATTAGGATCTAGATTAGATATGCGCAAAAGATTCTCTCGTTTTCTACTTATATAGTACCAATTTTTCCCTTTTGATTAGGGATTTGTATTTATTTATCTTGTCGGATTTTAAGGACTCATTAGAAACATCCATAATGGCTTCTCTAGCAATCTTACATTATTTATCATATCAAGGGTTGGCTATTCTATTTTCCTTTTTACACAACACCTCGATGGAGAACTTGTTGATGGAAGTAGAGAGGGTTGTCGTAAAATTATGATAGAGATCATCAATATTGTTCTTATTTGATAGGAGATTTAGTTCATTATCTAAATCATTAAAAAAAGATCCTTATTTTTTTCGAAAATCAATTACTTTTGGTTATTAGAATTCTACTCAATGGGACTTTTGTGCATGGAAAAGTTTAGAGTTAGATTTAAAGGTCTATGATTAGAGTTAGGATCATGGTCATTTAAGATGTCAAAATATACTACTTGGTTGTATATGGGGATATCATATATCACATAGTCTACGACACTGCTACCAAGTGATTCGGGTGGATATCAGTGGCCACCCACCTATTCCAACTGGCTCAAAACAGTGTTCTGGCAACTTACTATTTTTAGCATTTTTTCGGTTCCTAAACTTCTGGGACCATTTTGAGGGCCTAAATGAATTTTTTTTGGGATCGAGCACCTCAATGAAATCCAAAGGCTCTCATTGAGCCCCCAGAATGAATCTCCTCAATGATACCTTTCCAACAAGCTATCGTGTGCCCCAAACGAAGATCGTATGCCAAAGTTACGCCCTCGAGAAGTTGATACACCAAACTACCCAAAATGGGGTCCACAAAATTGTTGGATTTTCATCTTCTGGGTTTAAGGTTTTGGATTTTCTTTATGTTAAAAAGGCCTTTAGAGCCTCATTGTAATTATGTTCTTGTGAATGCGAGTAGCCATCACATCTCTTCTCAGAGATAAGCTGCCACCATTCTAACAAGTCTTTCACTCTGTATTTTTATAGTTTCGTACATTTCGCTCATTAATAGAAATTGTGTATTACTGTATATATGTGCCTCTTGTTATATATCTAATATATCTCTGTTATATTATTGGCTCTCTTGCAATATCCCTGTATATTTTTGTGTTATATCTCCACTCTCATTTCGTGACGAAAATAATCTGGATCACCAAGCCCATGAATACAAGTCATCTGGTTGGATTCCAACTACTTCATTAGATCATTGCAAATTATAAGATCTTGAGAACTACATAGCTTGATTATCTCAGTACCAAACAAATTATCAACCAAGTCTTCAAAGTTTCTTTTGTAATTGCTAGCTAAAACAAGGTCCTCATCTAGCTTGAAACAATTAGTGTTGGAATCATTGATTAAAATGATATCTTGATTACTTTTTGTTTTGGCATTAAAGTATCCTAGCACGAGGATATTGCCATCATTTCTTGGACTGTAAATATCTTCTTCTAATCCATTTTACGGACAATTTTTATCTAGATTTTTTTTTCTTATAACATGTAGAGTTAATAGGCACAAATTAACAAATTGTTATATAAATATTCTTATCATGAATATATGAGATCTCCATCCACATATATTGATTGAAAGGGTCTTTCTTGTGAAGCCTAATGTGAGGAAACATGTTCTTTTTTATGTAACAATCTATGCCTCCGACCCCTCTGCAGTAGGATCTCTTGTTCCATACTAACCATAAGAAAAATCATTTTATGTTAAGAACCTTAGACTCATCATGCTCCCAAGTTTCAACAAGCAATATAATATCAATTTCACTCATGCTCCATCTTAACATAGGCCCTTTGTTCCATGGAAAGCCATGAGAGAGGATCCATAATGTCCCAAACTCCTATTTATTATTATATTTGTGGTCTATATCCCCAATAATATTTTTTTAATTCGTAATTATTTCCCATTTTCCTTCCTTCTTGACTTCCTTTACCTCTTGAACTTCCTTTCTTAATTCAACTTGGTCTTTTGGAATAAGGTCTTTCGATTATAAATATTCCTGACCCTTTTAAGCTCAGAGTTTCACCAAGTATGTCATATTTATGGTCATTAGATCTTACCTTAACATGAATTAACCTATCTTTATGCTCAATTATTTTTCCCAACCTCTTTGTTTCTATGAGACAAGTTGTTTCAATTTGTAATTTATTTCATAGTTATTTCTTTACTATTGTCAGTGTGTCCTCATCTTTTATTTTTTAAACCAAAAATTATGAGGTTTAACCTTTTTGTTATGCTCATGGTCTAACGCTATGAGGTTATTCATTTCCTTTTTGATGAGTTTGATATCTGATTTACCTTCTAGACTATTTAGGCCAAATTGTTGCTTAGTTTTTCTTTTAGCACTTAATCATGTTCCTTAGATTAAAATTTTCTATATTATCGACCTCTCCTTATTGGGTTGGTTGTTTCTTTTCTTGGCCTTGCCTTTTAATTTCTTGTAATCTAATCTCCATTTTTTGCAACTTAGTCTCCAACCCTACCATCATATTGTCTATCTATTTATAAATATTGTCTTCCAAGTATCTGAACTTATTATCAAGTATTATTTGTAACTTTGTTTGGAGTTTGGATTCTCTCTTTTCTCTAAGTTTATCCAATGATAAATATAAAATTAAAATGAATTTAAACTATTTTTTTCTTTAGAAAAAAAGTCTCTTATTTTATCAATAAAAACAAAATTACAATGTATAAGATGATATATGCATTCAAAATAACTCTTTCAGCCTTAAACATAGCTTTTGACCTAATATGCTTTTTCTTCCTACTCTATAGATAGTGTTCAAAAGTTTTAGCAATTTTTTTTTGTCATCATCTCAAAAGATACCATAAATATACATGTACTTAATGTCATCTACCAACATTGATTCTTAGGCTTATACAATAAACAAAAGTATAATAAAATTTAATTATATCCAAGACTCATGATCATAATCAAAAGTGTTCCCTTCTTGTTGAAATGATACCATCCAGGTTCCTCGTTCCATCTTCCATCTTTGGAAAGTTCATCCACTATCATGTTCCTATTCCCGTAGATGTGTGAAAGTTGAAAGTGGTCACTATACATCATTAAACAGGGGTTGTAACGTAAAGTTTCTCAAAGTTGTTTCCTTATGCATCCATTGTATAACAATAAGTGAATCACTATAAATTTGAACATGTGGATCTCATGATTCTTGTGCCAGTTTCAAAACTAGTAAATTGAGGGCCATCAACTCACAACGGTTATTTGATTCCTGCCCAATTCTAGATTTGAATTTAATGTTATGGTTTTGTGATAAATACAATATCCATCTTGCTCCACCCTTGGGAGGGGTCCCTTGAGAGGCATCATTGAAGTATTCCCAAGGAAAGGTCTTATCTATTATCTCTTCCGCGTGACCATGATTTTATTGTTTCTCCTAAGGTTGTGGATATGCATTTAGGATGTTTAAAGACTACACAACACATTTTAATGCTAGTGTCTCTTTTTCTTCAAACAGTTTTGGATTCCTGACCAACCAAACTCCCCATGCAATGTTTAAGGGAAGAGCTTCGATCTTTTTCGTATCCTTGTTGTCACAACACAAAATGAAGGAAACTTTAATATCATTACATACCCAAACATTTTGGCATCCTATCATCCTCTCCACTTCCTTCCATACTTCCTTTGTAAAAGGGAAAGTCATAATGATATGTGTATTTGTTTCTTTTTCTTTCTGACATAAGTTGCACCATCTAGGACCAACAAAGGTTACTTTTTGTAATATGTCCCATGTGGGTGCCTTATTTTTTAAGATCATCCACATAAAAAAATTGTATTTGGTTGGACTTTTTAGTTTCCATAGAAATTTCCACCACCATACATGTGCTCCTCTTTTCCTTCCTTCAAGAGAGATTTATATCCTAATTTTCGAACATAATCCCTTGATGAGTTTAGGGACCATACTAATTGATTATCCTCCTCTCTAATTCTAACATTACTATTTTTCAAAAATCATGTGAATCATTTCCATTCAACGACATACACCTCCTTAATACCTAACTCCCTCCAAGTTAGCCATTCTTGTGTCCAAAAGTTTGGTTTGTGCCTATTTGCAACCTTTCTTAACATATAGTATCCTCTGTTTCTTGACTCTAATATTAGTTGTGGGGACAATTTGTGTCTTCCTTTACTATCCACCTGTGGATCGAGTCCAATATGAACTTTGTCACCTTTTCCAACTTGCCATACCAACAAGTTCCCCACCATTTGGAAAGCAATGATAATTAATTTTCACATTATTGAACCATTTTGTACTCTTTTTACATGGTTCTTGACCCATTCCTCCATTGTATCCAGTGCAATGTATTTTTCTTTAATTACCTAATCCCATAGCCCAGTTCCTTGAATTAACCTCCACCCATTTTTTGTTGTGAGTGCTTTTGAAAAGAGGAATGGGTTCTTTAAACCCCATCCTCCATTTTCTTTGGGAAGGGCTATTTTCTTCCATGAGTGTTAGCGGATAAATATCACCTATAGATAAGCAATACCTTCCTTGGATTTGCCCTTGATCCAAGATAGACAGAAGGATAAACCACTACACAATTTTCCCTAGATCTACTAGATTCGCTCCTATTTAAGCAAGAAGATAGAATGACATACCTTTGAACTAGCGGTTGTCCTTATGTATCCTGGTTATTTCAACTTTGAAGATCTAGATTTAGCTTTTGAAATTTGCTTCCTACATGTAAGTGACAATAGATACCAATGCTCAAATCTTCTTAAGCTTTAGGAAAAATTAGATCTAGCCTAGATCTAATCCAATCTATTCAAGGAAAGATCATATCTAACACGAGAACGTATCAAAGACTGAATACATAAGCATTGGAAGGGGAAAACCATATATATCTCTATATAAATAAAATAAATAGTAAATACATCAACACGTCATACCTCAATTCATGATGCATTCCTCCTAGACTCCTTGATCTTGCTATCCCTCACACAAGCAAGGCTAACCTGATATGAAGACTAATTGCTTGGGGAAGAGATCCTCTGAAATTTCTACATGTACCTATAAATGATACTTTCTCTTCTTTCCCATGGAATTCCTTCCTTATATAGATTGGTGGAGGAGGCTAGGAGAGGCTTCTAGATATCTAGAACTTAGTGAAATTGACTAGATTGAGAGTTCCCAAGCTCATATCACAAGAGAAACAACTCACCCAATGTTGATCTCCTTGTGAATTGCCAATTCTAGAAGGCAAACATGTGGTCGCAGACACATCATGAGCTGGCAGTAATGCATCCAACGACCAATCATGGGATTTCAGTTGTGCATATAGTGATTGGTCATGCTCTATCAAGCAACTTAGGTGGGATTGTCCTAAAAAATAAGTGAAATCCAGGGCAGACAAGTGTGTCTCAAAATGAAGCATCAATGGGTCCTCCATGAGTCCCTAGGGTGGAAAATAAGGTTGTAACATATGCCCCCTAATGTGTGAGGCTAGAACAGGAACTAATGGCCAAAAAACATTACAATAATGGTTACAAACGTGAGGCAGAATAAGGAGGGAGCTAAGAGATAAAAAAATCCAAGTAGTACCTTCAATCAAACATCAAGTATATATAGATCATCCTTGAGGTAGGCATACCCATGCTCGAAAGAGAAAAAAAAAGCATGGCCACCAACACAATACACTGTGGATCCATGAAGTGAAATGCAAGATCATGGCCATGAAAAAGTACACAGTGGATCCATGTGAACAAATATATCATATCCATGATCAAATACAATGTGGATCTATGTCATAATATATAGCTGGAAGACATTGAGAACCAATGAGAGTGCCTCCATAGTATTCAAAGTACTCTTATAGTAGTGATATACTCCATTGCAACTTGGGAGGGGTAGAATGAATGAATGATATATCCCCAAACCCAAGGTCTTCATCCCAAATCCCAATGGTACAATTCTACAACATGCGAATAGGTGTGTTGATGTTGAGCACGGTAGAAATTGTTTGATTACTAGTGATTGAGGTATATAGTTAACAAACTCGAGGGAATCCACCAACGATGAAAATGGACCCCAAGGTACCTAGTACAATCTAGAGAGTGTGAATAAAGGATTTGATGTCTAACACTCGTAGAATCAATCAATGAAGAATCAATGATGTAAAATCATTGTCGATTGTGAGGAATCCTACCACTAAGGAATACAAGCTCCAAGGTATAACTGGTTTCTAGATCCCTCTCCTAGATAATGTGTTGAAGTTCATAGGAAGATATCTATCAAAAGAGGGCCTTAATGTATCCCCCATCAATTGACACAAAACATACATTGAGAGATGATGTGAAGAGATAGAATGACCAAGTATAATTGACATAGGGATGGCCAACTCGAATGGTCAACAAGACATTAGATGGCTAACTTAGGTTTAACTTCCCTTGAACATGTAGCATGAAAAAATGATGACTTGGCAGTAAGACTCAAGAGCACCATTGATATAGTGCAACAACACATGAGACATTTAAGCACTCTCCATAATTATTGGAAGAGTAACCAACCGTAGGAGTATATGTGAATGGTATATGACTCCTAGGAAAGCTATAACCCAACTATGAGACAATTATGCAAATAGGTGCCATGTTCAAGGGTGACATCACTAACACTGCCACTTTTATAGATACCGATTAATGGTAAAAAAAAACTCCTCACTCTTTTTTGTTTGAGTGTCTCCTTAATGATTTTACGATCGTGAAAGATAGATAAAAGTGTGCTCGATAGTGTATTTTTCATTTAGTTTTTACGAGCCGGAAAAGAAGTAAAAGTATACTCGTGAAGTGTCTTTTTCACAGTAACTTAGGGAGCACGAAAAAGAGTTAAAAGTGATCTTAGTAAGGTGTCATTTTCATGGTTTAACGAACAATAAAAAGAGTTAAAAGTAAGCTCATCTGGAGAGAACGAGTGGCTTAACAAAATGCATCTATGTTCCCAGCGTGAGGAAACAACCTAAGAAAAATGAATGCAGGTTGGTACTAGCAAGCGAGGTCCACTCATAGCAGCAGTTCTCTCCATGGGTGATGGTCACAAAATGAAGGAAAAATAATGCAGGTGACGAGAGTTCAAGTGTGACTGCAATGGCAGTAAGCAAAATCAAGGCAAAAAACATCGCAACAATAGGCATCAAGACATGAGAAACAAATGTAAATGTGACCATAAAGTAGCATAAAATAGCAAGAACCCCTTCATGATATGGTCAGAACATAGATGAAGAGAGAAGGATGAGGCTCAACTTTGAGTCATGGTAGGTCTATAGGAGGGTTCTTAGGCCTATAGAAAATTGCAACATGGGCACTAGATGAGAATTAGGGTGCTAACTAGAGTGCTCATGGAGGATAGATTCAAGTTACGATGTGCAAAAATGAAATGGCTAAGGTCACAACCTGACAGGATCGAACCTAAGGCATTTTGATGGTAGAGCGAATAATTAATAATGTAGAATGATGTCATAGGGGAAAACCTATCCCTATATGTTGACTTGAGACACATACCTCAAGTTCAATGGATGTCATCAAAATACCAGAAAAATGTGACCATAATCTTTTTATCAAGTCAAAACTAGATCCCAATGTCAAAATCCCATGGAAGAAAACTCTTAAAAATGACAAAAATGCCCCAAAAAATAAAAAAAGATAGAATCAACTTACTTGGTGTGTAGTGTGAAAAGGGTTGTTAGTGACCCCAAAGTGGTAGAAAAACCTCTTTATGGTGAAAATAAGTCATTTTCATATTTACCTTTGGTGAAACTAGAGAGCTTGAGCAAAAAACCCTCCTTCCAGCTAGATCTTTTAGAGCAGATTGCAGGATATTCAACCAACGAAATTCCAAACTCTTAGTTTCGGGTAATTATTGAGTCCCTTTCCTAACATTTCATTGGTTTTTTATTCCATTTTAATGGCTAAAATGTTTGTGGGAGAGCTCGCATCTAGGCGGTCTATGTAGTCATGGGTTGTCTTTGGGCTCATCAACGATTGATTGTCGGGTGGCAGTGGGCTCAGTGGAAACCGATCGCTCTTATGTGAACAACTCAGCCACAACCACCCCTAAAAATATCATCTCTATGAAAATTTTGCAAGGATTTTCCAATTGTGTTGATGGGGTTTTGTGTGTGCATTGTGCAGGACCTCTGATCAAAAAGATTGAGTGGAAAGAACACGATCATGAGTCCGATCACTTGGCAGCAATGGGTGACCAATAGACATTGACAACACTACTATACTGGGGACTACTAAAATTATTTTTATGTTCAAACATGCGGTCTCAACCTCACTTGATAGACATGACGGTCCAATATTGGCAACTTGACCAACAATGCTTCAACGCAGAGGGAAACCTACTGATTTTCAAGGTACAATATATCTACTTCATTATGAGATTATCACGACATGGATTGCCAGTGAGACTAACAAGAGGCCTTGATGGGGAAGACCGATCTATCATGGATTATATCGAAGAGTATGGCCTCCTAGGGGCCATAAGGACGAGCAACAAGTTTCATATCTAGGACGTGACAAATCTTCCTTTACGAATGATCTTGTTTACCATTACTCGAGTGGTAGGTTCAACTACTCCACATCTAGTTGCAAAAGGGCATATTCAGTATGCCTTGGCATGCTTAGAGCCAACAATATTTGATTGGTGCTTCAAATTGAAGACCAACATGAAGGATCAACTGACACAATGCAAGACTAGGAAACAAAAGTAGTTTGGCTATGGGACCATCTTAGTCACTTTCTTCTTGGAGTAGATTTTGATTATGAGACCATAAGTGATTGTACCAAAGGCAGGGCCAAGTGATCCAAAAATGTTGCGATGGACGGATCACATGGTGCGAGTTAACGATGCTAGGGTAGAGAGCTACTATGGACTTGGCTAGGTGCAATTGTGGAGAGAGCATATTGTAGCCATTGAGGACTTCCCTTACGAGAGCACTGATTTTCGACATGACCTAGAGATCGCACTCCCCCCTGGAGAGAAGTGGGGACCACTTGGCAAGACTTGTGAAAATTATTTTTGGCATTTTCAATTTTTATAATGTTTTTGGATTTGTTAAAAATATATATTTTTGGAAATGCAATATAACTAACCAATTTTTTGTGTTGACACATATGTGGGACTAACACGACCTACTATATGGGGTCGATCCCTCCACTGTAACAATAATGAGGATTCATTCAAGGGAGAGGGGGGTGACGTTGAAGACCTCTATGAGGTGCGGAGGAACCTAGATGGTTTGACCATGGGGGTTCCCCCCATGCAAATGGAGGAGATCCCACAACGACTGCAATGCCATACTATGGGTGTGTCTTACCCATTCCTTCGGTTGCTCAGGAAATTGGCCTGGGTAGTGGTATGTTACCATGACACTCATGGGGCTCATGCTGACTAGAGGACAAGCTTCCTAGTATTGTATGACAACATATATGATTACTTGGTCGACATGTAGTGTATCAGTATGGGCCATGGAACCCAATTTTATATACTGCACCATTTATGGAATGATGTAACATGCTTGTGTGTGTGTGTGGTCATTTAGTGCTTATGAATCCAAATGATGTGAATGGATTCCATGATTATGACATGAATGCTTTTAAATTTTTTAATGTTAAAAACAAATGCCAGTTTAACATAGACACAACAATTAATGGATGCAATCAATTCTAAGCTCATGGTCTCACCATGGGTGTGCCTATGATGAGGGTCCAAAAGATCTACATGACCAATGTGAATCAAAACACCAACATGATAAGCACCAAACCTAACAAACCCACACATACAACTTTAAAAAACACAACACTCCACACAATATAAAAGTACATTATGTACAATGAACTATCTAGGATATGACTATGCAGAAAAGAACCCATTTCTAGGCTCTGACCAAGGATCTTTATTTTCACCGAAGAACTCATGAGCCATTGTCGACAACATGTGGCACACCATGCTGGGGTCACACTGCATAGAATTGAAGTTCATTGTACGAAGAGACTCATCGTGAGTAGTTTTGAAAGCTATTGTAGCTCCTTGATGATGCCCATCAAGACAAAAACGAGGTACAGAACGTTGATCTTCGGGGTAACTAAGAGAAGAGAATTTGGTGGCAAATTTAGAAAAAGAAATATAAGGCTAAAAATGGTCAATACTGGGAATTTAATTGAATGCCCCAGTGAATTCTCCCAATATTGGGTCAAAACTCATCGTGTTAACCCTCATAGGTTCCAAATTGGGAAGGATGGATGCTCGATGATTCCCATCTTCCCTCAGCTTATCAATTGAAGCCATGTCTTCTAGGATGGTCTCATATGAATACAACTCGAAATCGAGGAAATCGTGCGAACTAGGAGAGTAAATAAACCATATGGGTAGAGTAGACCGATCATATTCCATAATAGCATGGAGTTTCTAACTAGTTTCAGTAGATTTCTATTGAATCCCATGATCGATTGTTGAGACCAAGTCCAAAGAAGGTAAACATGAACGTAAAATATCCTTCTTAGAAGAAACTGAACACTTAGGATATGATGCCACATAATTCACCTGTGGTGGGGTAGTGTCCACTCGAATACTAGGAACATAAAAAGGGATAGTATGGTCTAATGGAAAAGAAGGATGGTGATTATTATATGAATGTCATTCTATGGTGACAATGTTTCCATTGTGAGGAACATTCATCACTCGAAAGAGCGTAGTTACCACATCATTCATAACATATACATAATCACACCGAAGAAGCATATTGAATTATAATGGGTCATTCACCACTATCATATTGACCATAACAGTCTTCCCACCTAATGTGATACAAAACTGAGAAAGAATCCCCAAAGATTCACTAGGTCTTCTATCAAAATCCAACAACTGACTAAGAGCTAACATAAGTTGGGGAGAACCTATAGCTTGGCAAGCCTAGGAGGATAAAATGCTTGTAGAGGCTCCTTCATCTAATATACATCAATATATATTTTTTGAATAAGCTTCAACCTTTATCTGGAAAGGCACTGAAGAAGGAAGTTGAGGCTCAATGAGACTATTCTAATAGAAGGAAACACTCCTATGACTTGGAGGGAGCATGTTCAAGGTGAGTGGGGTGCCCCCATGTTTAGAAGGTTATGAACTGGTAGTGAAGAAAACATATGTTGTAGACACATCACTCTCTGAAGGAAGAGTGGGATTGACCAAAGATGGCATCGGTGTGGCCACTTCATCAACCAATGGTTGAGAAGGTTGTTGAGAAACCAAAGGTGGTTCTACAGTAGAAGAGCCTCCAGACATGGACCACACTCTTTTTATCTCTGGAATAAGAGGACATAAATGAGTAAGGTGATCTCCCTTGCAAATTGTACAAGGGAACTTACGCTTACATCTTTCTCGTCTAGGTTTCTCAGGAATATCAATGCCCCTAACATGACTTGCATTGGTTGTTTGCATGTCTCCAGTATGACTTGTAGTGACTGGTGTGTTGCACCCAACATGACTCTCAATGGTTGGTTACTTATCTCCAATGTGACTTGTAGTGACTGGTAATGCGTCTCCAACATGAATTGCAGTGGTTGGTGACTTCTCCCTTTGTCTTTGCTTCTTCTTCTTCTTCTTCATATTTTTGTTCCTTTTAGACTTCTGGTTACTAGGAGATGAACTTTCACCAGAAGAGGCTGAAGGAGGAGGAATAGATTTCACTGGCAAAGAATATTCAAGAGCATTTGGGACATTCAAAATTCTCATCAACTAGACCGACAAACCCATTGACAATTCATGAATACTCAAGATGGCCATCAAAGGGGCACCAACGTTTCTAAATGAAGGAAAAGCACAAGAGTCCCCTTTGGGAGGGGTCCCTTGGTTGGTGTTCATAAAATAATTTCCTGACACATGACCAATATTAGATGCAAAGGGTCTGTTGGTGGAACATGGAATCATTGATTCCCCCATATAACTAGCCCTAGGGACATTGGTTCCCCTCGAGAAAAAATTCCCCCTAGCATTAAGAAAAACACTAGGGGTGGGACTAAGCCCAGGGTTAAAAGTCCAACCAAATGGGAAACTAACATTTGGTATCACCGTGCTACCTATAAGTTACCAAAGATAGAAGAGAATCCACTTCCAGTAGTAAAACCAAGGCCTTGCCCCCTGCTAGAAACAAATCCAGATGTGGGCACTTGCGATGAGGCAACAAGTGTACTAACATTGGATATGTCCATGGAAGGAAAATATGTAAATGGTGGCATACCCCAAATGGAATAACTGGATGTACTAGGCATGGTAGTGGAAGTAACTATCCCACTAAGGGATGATAAGGAAGGAGTTAAGGAGACTCCTCCTACAACACTAGATGATGAAGGAATAGGTCCTCCCATATCGGATAAACCACTCATGTCTGACATTATATGAGGACTACTAAAAAAAATGAGAACAAATCAACAAAAGGTCTATGATACCAGAGAAGAAAATGGTCAACCATAGTGAAAAGTGTGTTTTAATCCCCAAAACAATAGCCTATGGTCAACTAGACACAAACTTCACCATAGAGCACACCCCTATCAAATCTAGGTTCCAATAAGAAAACCAAGGGATAAAGGGGGCCTTCAAAAAACCAACCCTCTGAGGGATGTCAAGTCCCCAAAATATTGGCTAGTGAAGGTGTGAGGAACAATTATGATAACCCACACGTAACAACCCTTAATGATGCAAGTACCCTTTATTAAGGTGGGCATCCTCCAGGGGAACTGAAATGGAGGTTCGACATTTTCCCCGGGTACCATAGGCACTTCCCACCCACAATCACCTCTATAGCTACCTAGGAAATACCAGTAAGGTTACCACCTTGAAATCAGTGAATGAGTGAATAATCGAAGGTATGACCACACATATGGGTAGGGAAACTAAGCTTAAGCTTCAAGAAGTGTTATCTCTTAGGGAGGCATGGCACTTTTGAGACCCCCATACATGTAATAGTCAAAGCAATCTAGCAAACACCAAGACAAACATAAAGGGTATATCACTCTACTTGCTCCAATGCAACCTCGTGCTTAACTCCTGTGTTAGAGGAGCTTCTCGACACACTCATTGTGACAATGGATTTATACTCTCACTAGTGACTTCTAAGTTCAGTTTCATGGCCTTGGAGAATTTACTCCTCAACCTTGCACCAAGGCCCTAAATTCTAATTTAGTGTTGGTTTTCTATAATGAAAAGAGTCTAATAGATTTTATTTTAAGTGATTCTCTTTATTGGGTCGTTCATTACTCAAGGGTAATGGAATGAAACTTTAATGGTGTTTTGACACTTTCCAATCCAAAGAAAGACAAAGAATGAAAATGCAAGAAATGCAATCTTTCTTCTTCGATGAAAACTATCTAAGCGAAGGAACAAGAGGTTTCTTTTTCTCAATTTAAAACAAGATAGGAATCACTCAATTCCAATGAACCATCAATCCAAAACACTCTTAGATCTTGAAATACAAGAATGAACCCCAAATCTTCAAAAATAGATCTATTAGTGGCATGGAAAATTTCCAATTTCACATATGAGCAACACAAAAAATGAAATACATCACACAAACAAATCCAAACAAACCTCAAATCCACTTAAGAAACACAAAAAGAAAATAAGAGGCCTATTCGAGGGTCAAATTATAGACTATAGATCATCTACAATCTCCCAAGCCCAATCACATAACATATATGAAGAAAAATGGAAAAAATCCCACCTCTAGGAGGCAGTCGCAGTCGCAAATGCAAATTTTATTTCTTCTCTTCTATACCATAGAAAGAATAATGAAATTTACCTTAAAATACTAAGTTCTAAAGGCTCTCTTTCCAAAAAAAGGGCCCCTTACAATTCACACGAAAAAAACTAGAATTTTTTTTGCGAAAAAAGGATTTTTTTTTGCAGTCTACACACCTTTTTTTGCTCACCTACAGAAGAGGTCGTGGTTTGCAATGGTGTAGAACGCGATTGGTCACCCTCTTTCAGTTATATAGGCAATGATCGATCACTCTCATGCCAAAAGACCAGACACGACCACTGAGAAAAAATCAGGAAACCCCCAGATCTGGCCTAGATCTCACAGATATCAGGGATCTGACCACCCAAACAATAATGAGGAAGACAAACAAGCTACAAAAAAATTTCAGAGATCAAAAGAACAAGGAAAATTTCAAATCTAAGGAAGAATCAAAGATCCTTCCCCAGTGGAGTCGCTATTTCTGTTATCATATAAATCTCTCTTATGGATTGTTAAGAACCAAATATCAATATAGCATAGAAAAACCTCAGAAAAAGTACTCAACGCCTTGAAAAAGAGATAATTTCAGATAATAAGCCTCTTCGAGGGGGCAACCTCCTTTTACCCCACTTAAATGTTCAAGTACAAGATGATTCCAAATGAAAA
>ML777185.1:3166824-3228197 GCA_009831015.1 Picea engelmannii
TAAAAAAGAAAATTACATTTTGCAAATGTTTAGAGAGCATTTTAAAAAATATCATAAAAATTTATTTAAAAAAATATTATATCATGAATAAAATGTACTCTTAACAAGTAAGTAATGTAGGGTTTTAAAAAAGAAAAGGTAGAATTAACCAGTAGTATAGGATTTTAGTATATGATTTTGAAAAATAGGTTTCTAAAAAAGAAAAGGTAGAATTATACTCTTAACAAGTAAGTAATGTAGGGTTTTAAAAAAGAAAAGGTAGAATTAACCAGTAGTATAGGATTTTAGTATATGATTTTGAAAAATAGGTTTCTAAAAAAGAAAAGGTAGAATTAACAAGTAGTGTAGGATTTAAAAAAACAATGTATCTTATCTGTAAGTAAAGTTAGTTTTAGTAGATTCATTGTTAAGTAAAGGGGCTTAGTTTTATTTTTTTCACTCTTCACTAAAGGAGTTTATTCATATAAGTCTTAAGGAGCTTATTCATATAAGTCTTGGTTTTATTTTTTTTAAGTGTTCACTAAAAGGAGTTTATTCATCTAAGTTCGATTTATAGTCAAATAGTAGGGTTTAAAAAATAAAAGGTACATTTAACAAGTAGTGTAGGGTTTAAAAAAATCATTAATCTTTTCTGACTAAGTGAAGTCAGTTTTAGTAGTTTTATTGTTCATTAAAGGGGCTTATTCATCTAAGTCTGAATTCTAGTCAAGTAGCATAAGATTTTAAAAAATAAAATGGTACAATTAATAAGTAGTGTATTGTTTAAAAAAATCATCAATCTTGACCTGTTGCAAGTAAAGTCAGTTCTAATAGTTTCATTGTTCACTAGAAGTGCTTACTCATTTGAGGCTGAATTCTAGTCATGAATTCTCATAATGAAGGGGCTTATTCATTTTAGTCTGAATTCTAGTCAAGTAGTGTAAGGTTTAAAAAAATAGAAAGGTACAATTAATAAGTAATGTAGAGTTTAAAAAACTCATCAATCTTACCTTACCTGTTGTAAGTAAAGTCAGTTCTAATAGTTTCATTGTTCACTAGAGGTGCTCACTCATCTGAGTCTGAATTCTAGTCATGAATTCTCATAATGAAGGGGCTTATTCATCTAAAGTCTGAATCTAGTAAAGTAGTGTAAGGTTTAAAAAAATAAAAAGGTACAATTAATAAGTAGTGTAGGGTTTAAAAAAATCATCAATCTTGACCTGTTATATGTAAAGTCAGTTTTAATAGTTTCATTGTTCACTAGAGGTGCTTACTCCTCTGACTCTGAATTCTAGTCATGAATTCTCAAAATGAATATTGGAGAGAGATTCTCCTGATTCAATCCTTTTGTTCCAAGTAAAGTCAGTTTAATAGTTTCATTGTTCACTAAAGGTGTTTACTCATCTGAGTTTGAATTCTAATCATGAGTTCTCATAATGAAGAATGGAGAGATATTCTCCTCATTCAATCCTTTTCTAAATATTTTTTTTATTGTAAAGATATGTCTATTTAATATTTAATAGATTTAATGTTAGGATGAATATACATTAATTTTTAATAGATTTGAGATTAAGATAAAATAATTTATATTAATAATAATTTTAATTAAATATTATGGTGATATATTTAAAATACAAAAATATGGTTTATTTTAACTGTACACGAGTGTTTTTTTTTGGTCTTATACCCAACTCTATGTATCATTTGAGAGAAAATCTTTTTAAAACACTTTAATGATTAATATAAAAAAGAGTACACATTTTATTTTATTTTTAAAATTTTTCAAGGAAAATTATTTGTATTTCTATTCTATAACAAAAATACATTGTTAGATGCCTTTAGCATTCACAAGTGTTTTTAATCCCTTTTAATGACATTTATATGACCAATCCATAATCACAAAAAAAACTGTAAGTTGTCCTTGTTTTGTTACATCAGTAACCTCTTGAAAAAGAACCCAAATGACATTAAAAATGTACATTTTATCTTTCATCCAGAGATCAATGCAAGTCTATTGTTATACAAAAGTTGAGATAGAAACTGTAATAGCTACAATTAAGTCCATAGTTCATGATTCTATTTGTAGTGTGTCCATTCTGGATTATTATAATAATCCACATTCCTTGTTCCTAGATTTTGATAGCCCATCTGCAACACTATTCTTGTCTTGATAAATATGACAAAGTGAAGTATATGAGAAGAAATTCAGTGTATTGAGAACCTTATCATACAAGGGTGTTAATGTGAAATCCTTGAGAGCAATTTCTTTGCACATCCATTGAATAACTTTGAGTCTCCAAAAAATTGTAATTAGGTTACACAAAACTCTTGTGTTGGTTTTAGGACTAGTTTTAAAACCATCAGTTTAGAGAAGTTGTTAGTTTCTTGACCAATTCCCACTTTAAAATAAACACTATGATTCGAAGATAAGTATAGTATGCCTCTTGAACCTCCCTTAGAAGGGATGCACCATAAAAAAACACCCATGGAATGTCTTTATTTATAGTCCCACTTCACCTTGTATATGAGAGCTAGACTTTTCTTGCATCCATGGGTAAGGATTTAAAATATTTAAGGACTAAACAACACATTTTAGGGGAAGAGTCTCTTTACATTCAAACAACTTTTGATTTCTAGCAAGCCATACTTCCTAGACTATGTTAAGTGGAAGTGCTTTGATCTTGGAAGTCTCCTCTATTACACAAGGTTCCAAAGGCCTCATTAGGACTTTCTCCTTCCCAGAGATTTCCAATGTCAATTAATCTTTCCACCTATTTCCATACCTCCTTGGAGTATGAACATTCCAACATGAGATGAACTATAGATTATTTTTCTTGGTGACATTGGCAACACCATCACGACCCTATAAAATTGCTCTTCTAAAGAACATCCCATGTGGGAGCCTTGTTGTGTAAGCTCAGCCACATAAAGATTTTGTTTTTTGGTGGGAATTTTAATTTCCATATAATTTTCGACCACAAGATTTGGTAGTATTCTTTTCCTTCCTCTGCCACTTCTTTGTAGCTTAATTTGGGAACACAAGCTCTAGTGGAATTCAAAGACCAGATCAACTAATCATCTTCTTCCTTGAGCCAAACATTGCCGCATATCAGAAGATCTATGTATCTTTTCCATTCTTCTACATACTCTACCCCAAAAGCAATTTCTTCCCATGATAACCATTGTTGGTGCCAATTAGTGGACGTTGCCCGTTTGCAACTTGTCAAAGATATACATAACCTTTATTCCTTAAATCTTGACTCATCAAAAGGGGAACTATGTGCATGCCTTTGCTTCCTACTCAGGGGTCAAGGTCAATTTACACCTTATCCCCTTTTCCAATTTTCCAAATTAACTAGTGGCCAACCAGATGGAAAGCATAGATAACAACTTTCCAAATTATTGAGGTGTTGTTTTGTTGTTCGAGGGGATTTATGATCCAATCCTCAACTGTATTAGGGGATATATACTTAGCTCTTATTACGTGAACCTACAAACATGTTCCTTGAATTAGCCTCCATACATTTTTGCAATGAGAGCCTTTAAAAAGAGAGATTTTTGAGGTCCCATCCTCCAATGACATTTGGTAATGCCAACTTTTTCCAAAAGGCCAACACCGGAGTTCTTTTTTTGGTCTCCAAACTAGGGAAACTTGTAACAAAGTTTCGTAATGGTTTCTAGAACACCTTTTGGGACCCATGGAAGCAATATTCAATACACTACAATCACTTTCAGAATTGCATTTACCAAAACCAAATGACCTCCCATGGACAACCATCTATTGCACCAGGCGTTTATTTTATTCTCCACTTTAACTATCAAATATTGCAGTCACTTTTTTTATATTGATTTGGATTCAAAAAGAAACCGAGATTCTTCATGCCTTGTTCTAAATCACTTAACTTATAGGGAACAAGCCGAGTAATAAAGTATTTTCTTTGCTCATATATCCTCCATAAGGTCATCATAGATTTTTTCATATTAATGACCATTTCTATTGCTTTGCAAAGTAAATCCATTATGCCCTTGAATTTATCAATGACTCTTCTGGGGCCTTCACAAAAAAAAGAGTATCGTTTATGAATAGTAGATGTGTGAAATTGCATGATACCCCAATAGGTGCCCCTTTTATATCACCATTTCCTTTTGCTTCTTTAAGTAGCCTAATTAACCATTCAACTATTAAAAGAAAGAGAAGGGGCTATATGAGGCATCCTTGTGTGAGGCCCCTCCCTAATATGAAGAAGGGAGTCAATGTTCCATTTAATAATACAACAAAAGACATCGAGGAAATGCAATTCATTATCTAGACAACAAATCAATGACAAAAACCTAAATGAGTTAGAATTAGTCTAATGTAAAGCCAACTTACTCTGTCATAAGCTTTGGATAGGTCCACTTTCATCACCATCGATCTTTGGTTTTTGACTTTTATTGAATGTAAGCATTCTTGGGCAACTCCCGCTATCTCATGAATTTGGCTTCCCTCTAAGAACCCAAATTGTACTCTAGAGAATTGATTTGAGAGAACACTTTTCAATCTTAGCAATTACCTTTGAAATACTTTTGTATATGCAATTACATAATGAGATGTGTCTAAACTTCTCAAAGGTTGTAGTATTATCTTCTTTTGGAATCAATGCTAGGAATGTTGTATTGAAAGCTCCCATATTTTTTCCTTGATCTTTTGTTGTTTCCACCGCTCTTCGTAAATCTTCCTCTATAAAATCATAATAGCCCAAAAAGTATTTCACATGTATTCCATCAAGCCCAAGACTTTTATCCTTTTTGAAAGCTTTGCAAAGTTTGATGCAGTTATTCTTTCCCAATCTCATTTATTAGACTCTTATTATCCTCCTCATTGACAAAACTATGGGAGAAGTTTGACAACCTAATCACTTCTACCTCTGTAGTACATGTGTCTTCTTTGAAAAGGGAGGAAAAATGCACTTTTTCAAAAACCACGTCCTTGAAATTTGTAGAAGAGGTACCATCTCTTTTGTCAATTTTCCAAACAAAGTTTATATTCTTTCTGTAGTTGAGATACATGTGAAAGAATTTTCTATTATCATCCTCATCCTGTAACCATAATGCTTCCAAACTGCTTTGATTTCCCCACACAATCCTCCCTCTTAACTATTATTATTTAAAAATTATTATAAAACAAATCTTAACCATGCTAATTACTATTCAAACACGATATGGAATTACAAAAACATGATAAACAATATATAAAATTACAAAAACACCAAAAACAAATCATATGGAGTAAAAAAAAATTTGAATTAAAAAATGACATTGAGGCACATGAGATTAGAAAACATTTCAAATTCATACAAGGGAAAACTCCTCTCTCACAAATACCAAATATAATGTTTTTGTTATTTTATTGAATTTGTTACAAAATCAAAATTTTAATACAAAGGAAAACTCCTCTCTCACAAGTATGATGTTTTGTAAGTACAAATTGAAACCTCTCTCCCACGAATATAATGTTTTGTTGGCTTATTATCTTACCATATATACAAAAACATATTAATCTTTATTTCAACAATTAATTCAAGGCTATTACCTCATCACAAAATATATTTTTATTTTCTTGCCACATCATGGTTATAAAATTGTGAAAATTTGATATCAAAAATTTATTCAAGTTTAGTTACCCTATTATGGTATTAAATATAATTTATTGAGTCATTTTTAATTGCTTTATTTTAAAAAAGTCATTAAAACAATGATTGGTAAATCCATCCCCAAAGGATGAAAACTGAAAAACATCATCTTCAAAATCAAATGATAAATTAAATTCTTTGCAAGTGTTTCATTCTTTCATATAAAAAGGGATCTGAACGAGGAGGAAATTCAATGGGAAAAAAAAGCAACTAACTTAGCCCTAACACTTTGATTAAAAATGAGGTTTATGACTTTAGGATTATACCCTAAATCTTGGTCTAAGTGGGTTTCGAGGTCTCTCAAATTTGAAATGACATTTGAACTTGAGTTGATGAATCTTTGGGAAATGCAATCCAAGGACACATTTCTCTCATCCTTCCACATGAATTTAATCGTGGTTCATGGAAATTGAATTCCACCCTACACACTAGTACACTTGAGGTGGGATAATGATAGAGTAGAGGGATAAGTGCTCAGACATTTCAAGTTGGTTGTTGATGCCTAGTAAATTGGTAAGCTGCTTGATTTGTTTTTCTTTGTTTATGTCATCTATGGTTTGGTCTCTTTTTTCCTTCAACCTCTAATTCTAGTGAGAATCATTTCAAGCTCCCTTGGTCTTGGCTCTATGATATGCTCTGTCTCTAGGACATCCAAATTTGGAGGTTTTAAGACATTTGGGTTGTGGAATTTGTGTGCAGGAGCTTCAATTCTTTCTAGGGATCCTACGTTACAATACATTGTCATCTTGGGAGATTGTTCCCTTCCAGATAAGGTAAATTTCAGTTGTGTATATCTCATCAGAACCCAGGTTGGTCAAAATTATAATACCCAGAATACATCCATTGAAGCTATCTCTGGTTAGAAATTCTTTGTTTTCTGGTAATTGTGGGTAAAGTCGGGAGCTTTTTGGGCATATGTTTTAGTGTGAATTCCTACTCTCTTCGAGAGAAGGCAATTTATGAATGTAGTTTTTTCCTCGAATTATGGGTTGGTCATCATTTAGTTTCCCTACATACAATATTTGAAGTTGTCTTTTGTTATCTAGAATTTTTTTTATCTCTAGGTAGTTGTGGACAAACACTGGAGTTCTTTGGATCTATTTTATAGAGTGAAATCTTGGTGCCTTATCTTTGGGTTCAATGCTTCTTTTCATTTTCTGTGTCAAGCTCTTCAAGAACTAATTATGTCCTTTAGACATGGTCTTTATGTCATTGGAACCTCAAATTTGAAATTCAGGTAGCCCATCATGGTCACTGATGATTTTAGACCTGTTGGTGTAAATTGAAAATTTAGCCTTTTATGTAGGTATTCTCTCTAGGTTTCTCCTGTTGATTCTAAGGCAATTGGATGGTGGAATTTTAGGGAGGGGCCACCTCTTCATTCTATTGATTTTCTTGCCGATCCAAGTAAGAGAATTGGTATCTTTCATTGACATCCTATTCATTTCTATCGTGCAAGTATTGTTATTATGGATAACGCAGGAGCTTTGCAGAGTCATGCACCACCATGAGAATCTTATTCAAGCCAACCGAAGTGATTTTCTCACATTCTCTTCCAAAATCACAGAGATTGAGCATGCCCACACTGCTTATATTGCTAGCATCACGAATATCCTAGTGCAATAGAATCAAAGACTCTATTCCCTTGAAGTAGAATTCCATCGACTATGAGACTTCACACTCATCTAACACATGGACTCATTAAGAATGACTTCCGGCAATAACGAAATATAGAATTCCTACCAGATTGTGTTAAAGGAGGATGAAACGATCCACCAATTGATAGATCCCATAGAAATTGAAGGATAAATCTCCCCTTAGTCTAATGAAGGGTAAGAAGATGTGGGTAATGCTCTTGTTTTCCATTAAACTTATGTGTTTTTGAGTTATTTGTATCTTAAGAATATATGTTAAACATGCCACATGTAGGCATAATTGGAACTTTTATTTTGTAGTAAGATGGAAGCTTTTTTATGTATTTCTAGGAATTGTCTTATCTTGCTAAGGATATCAAGAATCAAATCTATGTAACTTGTTGCAAGATTTGACTGTGGCCTTTTGAATTAATACCAATTTTGTTTCGGTTAAAATATAAACAACCACATCAATAATATTATTAAGACCTTTCATTAAATGTAATGTTTCACTAAATTAAGATTAGAATAAAACACATAATGAATCATTAATTGCATAATACTCCCCTTAATATCGACTTTTTGTTTTCTTTCCTTTTTTCTTATTTATTTTTTTTTATGGAAAAAATCACAATTTTTATTATATTAAAAAAAGTTACATTCTACATAAGCCTTTCATCATTTCAAAAAATCCTTTAAAAGGATTCAATGATATCAGGGCTAAACAATACTCTCTAATATTAGAGATGACAAAAACATAACTAGTCTCAAATATTCACCAACAAAAAACACAATGATCAAAGATCATTAGAGTCCTACTAAACTACTTGAGCATATAAATATACTCATAAATGACCATAGTCCACAAATAAATAAGCATGTCCAAATAAAAATTATATCCTTCCTCTATAGATTGCATAATAAAAACCATAGCCATCTTTAAGAAAGTTTTTGATCAAATTCAGACAAGAGGCCAATTGACCCGTGCCTGGATCTTCTAGCTACCAGACTCCAAGTCCACACCTTCTTTAGGTAAACCATTTTTAGTTGAGTTTCTTTCCCTATATATGTGCTGATAAGAAATATAAGTGAAAAGTAGAATGGATAGCTAGAACCTCTTATCAAATTGGTCTTAACATAATTTTTTCACAATGATATAAATCCTCCATCTAACAAATAACTAGCCGCAAATCCCCCAAAACTTGAACCTTTTGTGCCCCTGTATTTGTAGTCAGTATAAGTGATAGTTTCAAAGCTACAAACTCATTATAATGGTTTGTTCCTCTTCCTAATCTTGCCCTAAATTTAATCTAGTGTGATTTTGATAAACTGACTATACCCCCTGTGCCACAACACTAAGGTTCCCTTTGAGTTGCTCCATCAAAATAAATCCTAGCACCTAATTTATCAATTTGTTCCACCACAATTTTCCTTGGAGGATTTTTTGAATTGAGCAAAGTTGTTAAGAATAGTCATGCTTTGAGAGGTGCACTAAATTAGAAGAATAACCTTATCTTCAAAAAGGTCGAAGCTCCTAGATAACCATATTCCCCGGGCCACAATCATAGGTAAATCCATGAATTTTATCACTACCATATTTGAATCCCATAATCTAAGACTTTCCTAAATATATTTTCCATTCCATCTCCAATCTTGGTCAACTAAGATCACTAGCTCCTTCCAAGCCTGTAAGTATAAGAACAAGAGCATAATAAATGAAAGGTAGATTCTTCACTTTCCTTACACAAGGGACACCTACTCAGACCGACCCTGTTCCCTTTTTTGAGATTTTCCAAAGTGAGGGCTCTATTGGTTAATGCCAACCACATGAAAATATGAGATTTTAAGAGACATTTGTACTTCTAGAATTTATTCCACCACCATAATGCATCTTTAACATCTAGTCCTTCGCACACATTCTTATACTCTGATTTTGGAATGTAAGACCACCCCATATTGTTCTTTGACCACAATGCTTCATTACATTCATCTTTGATTCTGGCTTGACTAGCTCTAAGTTTGGAAATATATCCATTCCACAATATTTCCTCTTCTTCTTTGAGTCTAAGAAGGTTAGTTGATTTCCACTCATGATTCTAGATTGAGGTAATGTTACCATCTGCATCTTGAGAGAGAGTATAAATACCCTTTCCTCTAAGAGTATTGATGAAATGATTAGGTAGCTTTTATTAATCTCCATAACCCACCCATGGGTCGACATCGATTCTAATCCTCACCCTTTGTAAACTTTCCATATCGACCAATTCTTTATGAGAGAAAATCTTGAAACAATAGCCTTCAAAATAATTGATACATTTTTACAAGACTTAACTAGAGATATTATCCAGTATTGTATTGATTTCAACTCTATGTATTTATTTGTTATTACATGACGTTGTAAACTCCTTCCATAAATAAGCCTCTAGACACTTTTATCAGATAAAGAATTTGCAAATATATGGATATTTTTTATGCCTAACCTCCCAGATCCTTGGGTCTTGCTATTTTTTCCCATTTAACTAAAGGTGTGCCATTTTTATCTTGACTTCCAAACCATAAGAATCTATCACTAATTCTCTCCAATTTCTCTAGCACACCTTTTGGAATAAATGTCAAAGTCATCTATTACACTAGAATGGCTTCTAGCACCGATTTGACCAAAATAAACCTGCCTCCCCTAGAAAGTCATCGATAAAACCATGCAACAAACATCCTTTCCACCTTAGCTATACACAATTCTCAATGTTTCCTCCCATAATCATTAGGCTTTAGATGAATCCTAAATGCTTGAAACCACCCTACGATTCAATTCACTGACATGGAAATAACTTTGAGAAAAAACTTATATCTTCGTCACATACTCTAACAAAATAGATTGTAGACTTCCATATATTTATCCTCATACCAGTATTTGAACATTACAAATCAATAATATCCTTCAATTTCATTGCATCTCTACTTGATCCATCACATTACGATAATATGTCATCCACAAACAATAGACGAGTCACTTAGCCCAAAGTATTTTTTAATGGCGAATTATAGCCAAAATAATTATTTTAACGTTGGCGAATATTTTATATTATTTAAATATATTATATTTCGCCTTATTTCAAAATCCTATTACTATTTTTAGACATAAATAGTCAAACAATATATCGGATGATAAATCATATTCACCTATTTTCAAGGGGAAAAGAGAAACCTATTTTCAAGCATAGGGGACAAATTTTCACCGTTACCATGGGTTGTGTTTAAAAAAAAATAATCCAAGAATATTTTTTGAAGGTAAAATATAGTTAAAATGCCAAATTTTAGGAGTTTTTTTAGGTTGGACGAATTATTATATTAAAATATAATTTTTGGCAATGAATTTTTTTTAAGGTAAAATATAGGTTTTTTTTTAACAAAAGCTGGCGGATTTCTATTCAATAAAAAGGAATGGTCGAAACCACTTAGAACAAAAAAGAGAGCTAGATAGCACAACAAAATTCCAACTCTGACAGAGCTTCTAACAACCATAATTTTGTCCTTCTACTATGACTTAGCCAAATTCTAACACTACTACTATGCTAAACTGTATAAATTTAGTAATAGATACCATTAATACATGCTATAAAACAAAACATACTCATAGATTTGCATATGGATCCTTCCCACTGCCATTTCTGGGCTTGTCACAGTGCTTTGAAGATGCCACTGGGTCATTTAAGTTTGGAATTTGTGCCATCTTCGACACAACCGTGCTGCCCATACTCCCTCCAGGGAGAGAATTCCCATGATCGACATCGCTATGAGCCAACTGGAATTATAGAGATTCAATTTATCTTCTCATAACATTAACCTCATCATGAAGTTTCCCCACCAAGACCGTGTGCTGAACCAGGGTATCCAAAGCAAACAAGACATTTGAACAGAGAGAGTTGACCCGAATAATCAAATGTTGTCTTTCCTCAAATTCATTCTCCACCATTACCTTGTCCTATTGCAATTCATTATCCTGTGAATCCATATTGACCCAATTGCCCAGGATATCCAACAATTGAGCACAATGGGAACTAAAGGATAAAATTATGGACCACCCTGAACCAAAACAGAGAAATCCCCAGAGAAACTACTGTCTACTAGAAAGAGTGCACCAGATGAATTGCGAGCCAAATAATTAATCACCAGAGAGGAAATGACAAAAGTTCAGAATGTAGTAACTATCTTCAATACCATGAAACCCACTAAGGAATCAACATAGAAACCTCTACAAAGCAAGAACGAACCAAAAGCATATCATGCGAAACAATCCTACAAACAATCCACTGGGAGGTCATGAAATAATACGTCCATCAAGAATTCCTCTTTTCCATTAATAAAAAGGAGATCATTCCCAAGATGGATAATTCACTCAATGTGTACCTTCATATCCTTGAGATGATAGTTTCCCACAAGATTACCATGTGAAACCTTAAGATGGTTGACGACGCCACCCATATTTACTGGTCATCGTTGTATTTTCCCCTCTGCACCTTTTATTGCCACAATGAATACTCTCCCCTCCTGAAGCAGATCGATTGAATTGGTAACGAAGATGTACCAAAATCATACCCTCCTCATTGTGCTACACTTCCACCCATG
The DNA here is from genome assembly GCA_009831015.1 of Picea engelmannii. Classification (NCBI taxonomy): domain Eukaryota; kingdom Viridiplantae; phylum Streptophyta; class Pinopsida; order Pinales; family Pinaceae; genus Picea; species Picea engelmannii. The sequence goes on from ML777185.1 coordinate 3,178,736, forward strand.
AGCTAGAGTGATTGTCCCACTTCACAAACTAATGGTTTGTTCTATCTTTAAATGCATGATAAGACGATGTCTTGCGTCATGCACGGGACCTCCATGCGGATTAAATAAATTCTCCACGTGGTCTAAGGAGACCCAACCCATATGCCAAATCATTTAATCATAAGGAAGTAACAAAACGATCAATGCCATCGACCCCTAGAAGACCGTGAACTATTCCCATGGCTCTATTCACCATTTCATATGCTTATGTGTACATATTTTCCATTGGCACATATATTTTCCCTTTGTACATAAGGATTCCATCCTCTTTCAACTCATAATGATTAATTTTCTACTATGAATTTACTTGTTGTAATGTCTCTTTTGTTTTTAAATATTGCTGATCTGAATTTTCAACCTTGAAATTTTGTCTCTTAAATCTATGTTGAACATGCTAATGGCTGAAATATGCATTTCATGGGATCTTCTACTGAGTGCATCAACCACCCGATTTTCCTTTTCTTTGATATGCTTAATTTCAAATTCATATTCACTCAAAAATTCCAACCATCTAGTTTGTCTAACATTTAATGTTGGCGGTCCAAATATATGCTTCAAACCACAGTTGTCTGTTCTTAACTCAAATTTTTGACCCATAAGGAAATGTATCCACATTTTTAATGCGTGAAAATGGCTGCCAATTCCAAGTCATGTGTAGCATAATTCCTTTCATGCTCTTTTAGTTTTCGAGACCCATAGCATGCCACATGATATTTTTTACTAAGGACTTCCCCGAGCCCATCCTTTCATGCATCCATGCACACTACAAAATATTCATCTTGATCTACAATATTTAATATGGGTGCACTTGCCAATATGTCTTTTCACTGCTGAAAGTGTTCTTCACACTTGGAAGTCCATTCAAATTTCACTCCCTTCTTTTGCAAAGAAGTGATTGGGCTTGCAATCTTTGAAAACCATTTTATGAGTCTTCAGTAATAACTGACAAGACCCATAAATGATTTTACCTTTGTCACATTACTTAGCGTTGGCCACCCTCTAATGGACATCAACTGCTATCCCATCTGCTAATATAATATGCCCCAAGTAGTGAATCTTCTTTTGATAAAAGATGCACTTAATTTGGCATACACCTTGTTCTCTCTCAAAACTTGTAGCACCATTCTCAAATGTTGCTCATGCTCTTCTTTTGTCCTTGAATAAACAAGTATATCATCTAAGAAAACAATCACAAATTTGTCCAGGTACTCCCTAGACACTCCATTCATCAGGCACATGAAAACATTTGGGAGTACATTTGATAGCCCAATAGGTACTACCATAAATTCACAATGCCCATATCTTGTTCTAAATGTTGTCTTGTTAATATCCTCTTCCTTTATCCTCACTTGATGATAACATGATATCAAGTCAATCTTGGAAAATATTCTTGCACCTTTCAACTGATGAAAAATATCATCAATCCTTGTAAAAGGGTATTTGTTCTTTATTGTGACCTTATTTAGTTGTCTAAAATAAATACACAACCTTAAGGTTCCATCTTTCTTTTTCACAAAAAGAATTGGGGCTCCCCAAGGTGACACACTTGGATGTATATACCCCATCTTTAACAGTTCTTGAAGATGTATCTATAACTCTTTCAATTTTGGTGTGCCCATTATGTAAGGTGTCTTGGACACTAGGGAAACTCCTGGCACTAAATCAATAGAGAAATAATTGTCTCTCTTTGGTGGAAATCCTAGGATTTACCCAAAACATCTTCAAAATATTTCAAGACAGGATGGTCTTCAATACTTGTCACTTTATCTCCGACTGCCTCTTCCATATGGGCTGCAAAAAATTGACATCCCTTCCAGAAATTCCTTTTCAGTTGCATGGATGAAATTTCTCTAATATATACAACTCTCATAATGCCTTGAATCTTGCCCTGCTGCCCTCCCTCATCAAGACAAGTTATTGTCTTGTTGTAACAGTCTCAGACAACATTGTGTTTTTCCAACCAATCCATGCCAATTAGGCAATCATAGGAACCCAATGGTATGATGTTCACATCTACCTTTGTTTTGAGTTCATTCATGTCTATTGGGTAATCTTTAACCAACTCATTGATATTTCTCTTAGCCTCCATGGCTAACTGAACTAACCAATATTTGTTATGTTTACTCCTTTGTAAGTGAAAATTTTCAACAATTTTATAGTTTATGTAACTATGACTAGCTCCATAATCAATTAAAATTACTATGGGTTGTTATCAATCTTACCTTCCACTTCAACCATGGGGGATTGATACTTTGCTTACTTGTTGTCCAAGGCTGCATAAATCCTTGGCATGCTTCCTCCCATATCTTCAATTGTTTAAGCCTCATGAATGTTGTGGACAATCCTCATTCTTTTACCTTTGTGAGGGAAGTCCCTATATAAGTGATTTCCCTCACATCCCCAATAATGTACAGGCTACTACCTTGGCCTTTTCCCAAATGAATCTGCTATCTTGTGCTCATTTTGAGTTGATTGTTCTTGTTGATTTTCTTGGGAATTATTCTTGAAAAATGGTGACTTAAAACATTTCTTCCTTTGATCCCTCTTTCCTTTCATCTTGTCATTCCAAGGTTTTTGGAAGATTGTTCTCCCTCTACTTTGCTCATAAAGATGTTTTTTCTCTTCTTATATTCTCCTCCAAATTTCTTGGGTTATCATATTGTATATTTTCACTATAGAAGGAGGGAAACCCACTAAGAAATATTTGGATTTTGACTTTCTCATCCTTGATGAAGCCAACATACTTCAACAACTCAAAGAACCTTTTCTCATATTCATTCATTGTCATGCTTCCCAAATTGAGTTCAAAGAAATCTTTCATCTTCCTCTCATATTAATACTCTGACAAATATTTTTCCTAGAAATATCCTTTGAACTGCCTCCATGAGAACTTCCTCTCATCAAGCTATTTTTCTTGCTTAGGATGATCCCACCACATTGATACCTTTCCTTCCAAGTGGTAGGTTTCAATTCTTGTTTCTACCCTTGAGGGGTAATAATGCAACTGTAAATATTTCTTCATTTCCAATAGCCAGGCCTTGGCCTCTTCTCCCTTCCTATGCTCACCATTGAAATTTTCTAGCTTGATTTTCCTAAGTTCACCTTGCAAGATGTCTGTCTCAGGCCTTATCCTCTTCCTCCCAACACGAGACACACTTGGGGTACTCCATGGCCCTAAACTTGCGTGATCTCTCCTAGTGGATTTTCCCAGGGAATGATGTGTAAGGCCTGGGCATACATAGCCTCATAAAAATAAATACAAATATAGAAATTCTGTCTAATTTACTTCTTTATTTACTGTTCCAACATAATAATTGACAATTTAACAGTATAATAATGAACAACATTATTATGATGAACAACAACATAATGAACAATAGTATAATGAAAAACAAATAATAATGAACAATAGTATAATGATGAACAACAGTATAAGAGAATGCATAAGGTATTTACCTCAACCTGATGTTGAACCTGAAGTTGATAATGCTGTTGATGATGTTGATCCTGCCCAAAACTGAGTATTAACCTCCCAACCAACTAGGAACAACCTCTCTGGCTCCCTAGCTCTAGGAATCCTTACGGTTTCCTGGCCCCTGAGCCCAAAATTCCCAGCAACACTAGTGCTCTGTGAGAGCTCCCCAAAATCACTCCTCCAATTTCCTCCTCCTGTCCCTCCTTTGAAATTCAGAAATCCTCAAACACAAATAATGATCCCCTTCCAAGTCCTCCCCTTCTTCCTTATCCTCCTCTCTCAATTCCCCCTCATTAATTCTCAACCACCTTATCCCTCCATTAATTCCCAACAACCTTATCCCCCCATTAATTACTTCACCCACCTTTTTAATAATAAAATAATAAAGACTCATTAATATATTTTAATAATTAATTAAATTAATATTTATCATTCATGATAATTACATAGTTAATTAGGGTTGTTACATACACCCACCCTTCAAGAAACTTCGTCCCGAAGTTAGAGTAATTTACAATACAAGGGTAATGACACATGGTTCATACATCCACATCAAATAAACAACATTATTAGTAAGAAAAAAAACTTATACATACTAGTTTATATGTGCAATAAATGCATGTGTAGCTAGCACATACAAGGCTCGTGCATGTACTAATAAAATTAATTATCACACCTAAAGTAATTCTTGTATGTGTCCAATCCAATCAACAAGACAATTCATTTCATAAAAGACAATAAACCAATTAAAATGTTTGCAAAATCCCTTAATTACAATAATTTAGCACAACAACGTTCATTTAAACAATTGTAGTTCAGTGAAGTAATTATGAATATACATATATACATATTTTCTTTTCAAAAGGGGAAAAAATTAAATTCCACTATAAGGCAAAATACCCATACACTCTCAACTATTTCTATTCATCCTTCCTCCCTAACTTACTTCCGTCTTCCATCCCTATCCTTCCTCTGCTGGACTATCTTGGAGCGTCAACTATATTGACCTAAATCCAAATAGAACTTGTAAGCGGAAGTGTCACTCTCTTGACCAAGCTTCCCCAGCAGGAAATTGACAATCATCATCACACGTCTAGGGGAGCGTGACCTAACACCGTCCTCCCATGACTCCAGGTTTCAGAGGATACACGGTGGGAAATGCCTCCACCCCTCCTAATAGGACTAGGGTCCACACCCTACCATGGAATATACAGTGGCATTGTGTTGTTGGGAATTTTGTCATCGTATATTTAGTTTTAGGCAGTCTCACCACCTGAAAAGCCTGCAGTGGTCCATATATCATAGCAATGCATTCGAACCAACATAATTTCACATGCAAAGATTCATACCATATTATTTCTCGGTCGGTGTTCATGACATCAACTTTTATTATCATAGAATTGACTTTCACATAATAGATTGCATTATATCCATCATCATTCAATTAACGTTAAACATTCATAGAATTGTCATTCACATAATAGATTGCATCATATCCATCATCATTCAAATCACGTTAAACATTCATAGAATTGACATTCACATAGGTTCATATGTCTTAAAAGTTAAAGTGTATCATTAATAGTTTCATAGTGAATAGAAAATAAAGGTGATTAGGCCTTAGGTAATTCTAGTTGTCTAAGTCAAAAGGTGGCATTACATACACCCAACCTTCAAGAAACATATTCTCGAGGTGGTAAAACAAAGTGAGGGATAATCTTGTCGTAATGTCTTGGCATCCTCCTAAGTAGCATATCCTAGGCTATACTTGTCCCACTGGACCTTAACTTGGTCTACCAGACAGTTCCTAAGATGTTGGACCCTATGGTTCAATATGCATAACAATTCTATTGTGAGGGTTCCCGCATCCGATACCTACAATTCTTTCCAATTCAATTTATGAGATTCATCAGCAACATAATGACGTAGAACATATACATGAAAAACATTATGAGTTTTATGCAAGTGGGGTGGCAGTACGAGATGATAAGCAATGAGTCCAATTCTCTCTTAGATTTTGAACGGTACTATAAATCGAGGTGACAACTTTGTCCTCTTCCCGAACCGAATGGTACTCTTATTAGGCCTGATACGAATGAAAACTTGATCTCCCACTTTATAACTTCGATCAGTCCTATGTGCATCAACATAACTTTTCTCTCTATCTTGTGCTTCCTTTAGTCTCTGCCTAATCTGAATCACATGTTCCTCCATCTCTTGAATCAATTTTGGCCCAACTGTCACTCGATATTCTAACCTTTCCCAACTCAACGGTAAACTGCATGGCCTTCCATATAGAGCTTCGTATGGTGGCATTCCAATGGAGCTATGAAAACTGTTATTGTAGGCGAACTCTACCAGAGGTAGGTACTTCTCCCAATGGGTTTGATTATCCATAACATACATCCTAAGCATGTCTTCCATGACCTAATTTACTCTCTCAGTTTTTCCATCTGTTTCAGGATGATAAAATGTGCTTAAGTTCAACTACGTCCCCAACGTTGACTGCAAACTTGTCCAAAACCTAGAAGTGAATCTGGAGTCCCTATCTGAAATGATCTTCTTGGGTATCCCGTGCAAACATATGATCTCACTTACAAACACGCATGCCACATCAGTGACATCATAAGTGTCTCTAACTGGAATAAAATGAGCACTCTTGGTTAACTTATCAACTATCACAATAATGGCATTGTGTCTATGCGATGTGAGCGAAAACCCCACAAAAAAATCCATAGAAATGACTTCCCACTTGGACATAGGGAAATCATGTGGTTGTAGGAGACCTGTTGGGTGGTGGTGGTCAGCTTTCACTTGTTGACACTCTAGGAACTTGGCGATGAAATGGACTACATCATGCTTCATGCCTACCCGGAAGAAAAGCTTCTTCATGTCTGCATACATTTTCTTCACACCCAGATGCACACAATAAAGTGCTCTATGGGATTCCTTCAGTATGATGCTTAGAATATCCCCACCTTCGGGGATGTACATCCTTCCATGATATCTTAATAGTCCATCTACTTCCAGGCTATATCCTTCATACTTTGGATCTAATTGCCTCCCACTTTGGAGGGTTGAAGTAACCTTTAAATACCAACTATCTCCAAGGAGTTTCCCCAACACCTGCTCCCTAAGATTGAATTTTAAGGGTACCAAAGAGAAGACATGTGGTCTCCTACTCAAGGCATCTGTGACCACATTCTCCTTTCCCTTGATGTACGAAATTCCAAAATCGTACTCACTCATAAACTCACTCCATCGCCTCTACCTGGCATTGAGATCCCTTTGAGTGAAGAGATGTTTTAAACTTTCATGGTCCGTTTTGAGCTCAAAGTTTCACCCTACTAGATAGTGCCTCCAAAGTTTCAGAGCTACCATTACAACTGCCAACTCTAAATCATGAGTAGCGTAAAGCTCCTCGTGTTTCTTCAACTTCCTTGATGCATATGCTATCACTCCTTCATCCTGTATTAGCATGACCCCCAACCCTTGCTTCGAGGCATCCGTGCAGTTTGTGAAGTCCTTTTCCATATTCGACACTCGTAGAATTGGTGCACTAGTTAGTAAACACTTAATCTCTATGAATGCACTATCGCATTCTCCTGTCCATTCATACCTGACCTCCTTGCACTACAGAGTGGTGATGGGTTTCTCTATTTTAGAGAACCCTTCCCCAAATCTCCGGTAATAACCTACTAGCCCCATAAAGCTTCTTACCTCATGAGCATTTTTCGGCACTGGCCATTCCATAATGGCCTTTACCTTTTCTGGGTGCACATAGATTCCTTCACTGGAAATGATATGACCTAAATAGTGAATTTCTTTTTGGAAGAAAGAACACTTCAACAACTTTCCATACAATTTGTTCTCTCTAAGGAAGGACAACACCACTCACAAGTGTTCCTCATGTTCTCTTTCATTCTTGGAATAGATGAGGATATCATCTAGAAAGACCTGTACAAAGCGGTCTAAGTACTTCCAGAATACACCATTCATGAGGCTCATGAACACTGCTGGCACATTAGTCAAACCAAAATGTACTACAATGAACTCGTAATGCACAAACCGAGTTCGAAATGCAGTTTTAGGAATATCACCTTCCTTAATCCTTAACTGGTGATACCCTGATCTCAAATCAATTTTTGAGAACACCACTGCTCCTTTCATCTGATCAAAGAGATCATGTATCTGTGGCATTGGGTACCTATTTTTCACTGTAGCACAGTTCAAGTCCCTGTAATCTATACACAGTCGTAAGGAACCATCCTTCTTATTCACAAAAATTACTGGTGCACCCCAAGGTGAGACACTAGGCCTTATTAGCCCTAAGTTGAGTAGTTTTTTCAAATGCTTCTGCAACTCACAAAGTTCGGGACTTTCATCCTATACAGAGTCTTGGAAATTGGCTCTGCACCAAGTTTTATCTCAATACTAAAATCAAGCTCCTTCTCAGGAGGTAACCCTTGCAACTCTTTTGGAAAAACATCCTTAAACTTTGACAATATTGGGTACTGATCCAAGGAGGGTCCTTTCCTTTCATTCACTGCTTCCACTACATATAGTCGACACACTTGCCTCATGCAATGTTTAACCTTCATGGTCGAGATAAAGTGCAGAGACACCTTCCTCCATACACTGTGGATCTCTACTAGCTTTCCTTCATCGTCAACACAAAGCACCCTTTTTGCGCAACAATCTACCAAAGCTCGATAGGATTCTAACCAATCCATTCCAATGATTAGGTCATATGTCCCTAGAGCAGTGACGTATACCTTCAACCTAGTAGTACACACTCCCAGGTCTACTAGACAATTATCAACACTAGGTCCTACTGCTTGTTTCTCCCCTGAAGCCATATCGACTTGTTTAAAGACATCGTGCTCGTAGGCTGCCAACCCACACTTTTCTAATGCAGTTGGTAAAATGAAACTATATGTAGTGCCAAAATCAAATAAAATTTTAACATTGACATAATTTAGCATACCTGATGACTCCACCACCGTGGATTTATGTTCTACCTGACGATTATTAACCACTGCATAAATCTAGTGGCTACTACTTGATGATGCAGAAGCATCGCTCCACCTCAGCATGCGCCAGTCGAATTTCACACATGGTGCGCATTTAAGGGAGGAGAGGCGCCACCCTCTAATTTTTCCTCAAGAATCCAAAGCGCAATCCAGGCAATTAAGGAGGACAAGCTGGAAGATCCAAATTGTGATTTCACACAAGATGGAGATAATGTCGCCATTAAGTGGTTGACGACAGAATGGATCTGCATCTGATTTGGAGCATATTTCCATCATTGTAATTTTCCCTTTAGATAGGCATTTTGAACGATGATTTGACACCACTAGTTTAGCTTGCAAGGGAAGCTCGTTGAGCCCCTCTTGTATAAATTGTTGTATTGTTGCCAAGAAAAGGGTGGTTGGTTGTTGGTTAGGCTGTGTTAGGTTGTAGGAGGTTAGCTAATATAGAGTTATCCAGGAGAGAAACATAGAGAGCCTAGACTCAGTTGTAGCTCGGACTCCACTATTGTAATTTGACATTCTACCCTTAATAGAAAATGACAGTTTCTCCTGTTTTCAAATTCTGTGAAATGGATGCTATGTTATGAATGTCATTTACATGCATTTGAATTGTATATGAATATAAAAAATATTCTGCAGGGATAGAGATACCATTTTCTATTTGTGAGTGTGTTGAATTAACTTTGTTTCTATAGGATAAGTGCAAGGAGTCTGCGACAAAGAGAGGAAACTCTATGAGCCGATGCAAGGAGTGCATGTCTGAACTTGGTGGATTCAGAAGTGAAGTTGCCAGGAGGGCGCACTAGTTTAATTCACAGATTCGGGGAGAAATTTCAAGGTGGTTAAGTACCTTGGAAAGAAAGACTATGTGGGAGGAAGCACAATTCAGAGTTGTTGAAGGCTCTGAAACACTCTACCAGGAGGGAATCGAGTTGGTGCAAGTGTGCACAAGGACAACACAGTTGGAAGTGTTGGAGTCCTTAGGAGAATCCCAAAATTACTGAACATTCTTAGGAAGGAAGGATTTGCAAGAGTGCATTGACAAAGGAAAGGAGATGCCTTAAACCTTTCCATAAGGCTAAGGGAGAAACCGTCGAAGAACAGAATTGAGCACAAGGAGTGCACCGAGATAGACTGGAAGTCCATCTTACAAGCTAAGGAAGAAGAGCAATATTCTATCAGGAAGGTAGGAGGGAGTCCATTGAAGGACTCAAAGGAATTGGGAACCTTGGAGGTTTTCAAACCGAGCAAAGTCACAGAAGAGTCTGTGCAGAACTCTATAAGGGGTGCATAAGGTGTTCGAGAATAACCTAAGTCTTGAAGAGAGAATTTTCTCTAAGTGTGCAAAGGAGTCGAGCACTTGCCGAAGTCCTGAAGATAGTGAAATCATCCATCTTTGAGCAGAAGATAGGTGGCAGAAGATAGAGAGGTTTAGGAGCTAGAACTTCAGAAGGTTTGTCGAGAGAAAAAGGAGATCTTCGCAAAGTCGCGAAGAGCGATTTCAATCCAGACCACTGGATTTGGAGGGGTATGTGGCAGATATCCACGCACTTCGAAGGAATAACCCTTCGGAGAAAAGTCGAGGAGAGAATACCTGAAGAGCTGGGAAAGCCAAAGTATACCTAGCCATCCATTGGGATAAGACGCGTGGCGAGAGATCAAAATTTTGTTGATACACAAGTCAGAAAAAATAGGGTCGAAAGAAGAGAGGACTCGTGAATTCCAAACTCATGAAGCAGATCATAGTTGTTGATCACAAAGAGGAACGAGGACCGTAGATCTGGTCCCGAATAATTTGTTGATTCATAAATCTGGAAAAGGGGAGAAAGTTGTTCGCGAAAGTTCCGAAGCACATGATCACAAAGGGAGTTGGACCACATTCATAGTCTGTGGTCACATCCAAGTGAAATTCTAGCATGGGGAGCTATCAACGTTAGCATTAAGAGTTGAAAAGTGCTAAGGAGAGGGTCCGCTGATGCTACATAACTGCACCGAGAAATTAAAGGGTTTGTGTCAAGTTAAATCGGTTCCATCAGGAGCCCGACGAACCATTCGGTTCGGTGACTTAAATGATCCTAGACCAGGAGGTCGAGTCATCCCCGAAGGATATGAGGGGAGGTTGACAATAAGTGGTATCAGAGCTTGTTTTGTCTACAGATCGTAGGCAAAGGTGATATCAGAGCGAATGAAGAATTGATTTCTATAAGCAAGGGAGGTAGAGCGTAGTACTCCGTTGAAATAGTTGCAAGGTGTGAAACATATGTTAAAAAACTAGGTGGGATGCAGGTGAAGCAAGATGTCTTTTGGAAGTCATGAGCATGGTCAAGGGAGAGTCTACCTGCAGAAGAGCAGAGCACAGATGGACAAGGAGCTCAGTGAAATTCAAGAATAGATGGAGAATCTAGCATTCAAGATGCAACAGGAGGCAAAGGTACACTGGAGGTATGAATGGCCTATGAAGAGGAAAACCAAATGGCCTATTCAGAATTTGTTGGCCATAGGGAAGCAACAAAGGTTAAAAATATGGCTGAAGCATGATGAAAACCTCAGTTATAAGAGAAGGAGATCTGGAAAGGGTCTCATATATTTCCAGGTGGGAAATAAGGGGTCAGTGGATCTCGTAGACTGCCAGGTGGGCAGAGGAGACATCCCAGATTGCCAGGTGGGAAAGGGAGGAGAGATGAGCTCAATTGAGAGTTCACATCAGAGGATGTTGGCAGAGAAAGAGGAGGCAAGAGGAATACCTCACTCAGATGAAGATTCACATGGAACTGTGAACCGTGTGAATGAAGATGATGAGAAATTGAAAACTTCCACCATCAAAGAGAAGGATAAGAGGATCGTTCTAATCATTGGAGGAGTAGAGATATTCCTACCAGCGGCTGAGGAGAGGCTAGAGAAGATGATGTAGATGCGACAAAAGGAAATCAAGATGAGACTGTGATGGAAAGGGAACATGTACTGATGTATATCCCAATAGAAGGAGAACGTCCAATTGAGTTACTCACTCAATGGGAATTGGAATTAATGGCACTGGAGGATTGGTTAGATAGTCCAGAACCAGAAGGTGGCTGCCAAGAGATAGCCATGCCAGAGGAGACACACCAGAATAAGGAGCATTTGGTGGAAGCTAGAACAGAACCAACCGAGAAACTAACAGGGGTCAATCTGTCAGAGGAGGTAGCTGAACTATATTTCAATAATGAGACTGCAAAAGTGGAGGATGCAACAGAGTGGAAATTTAAGGCCACGAGAGATGAGAGAGATACCTTGGGGGATCAGTGTGATTTACCCAAAGACGAAGGAGAAGTGCAACAAGTTAGTTTGCAACAGAAGAACCAACCGATGTAGCAGTTGGATGAAGTGGTTGAGGAGATAAGGAAGATGATGTTGGAGTCGGCAGAGAAAGCGGTCAACAAGGAGAAGCTGGACCAAAGGAAGACTACACGAGCATCAAGGGAAATGAAGGAGTAGTATCAATGAAGTAGAGGAGCTGAGAGACAACTCTGAGAGAAAGTTTGGGATCCAGGAGGATTTCAACCATGCTGGAAAGCTCACGAGCAGGAGCTCATGATTTTCGTAGCCGTGGAGTATGATGTAGGAGCATCACTCCAACTCAGCACACGCCAGTCGGATTTCAAACATGGTGCAAATTTAAGGGAGGAGAGGTGCCACCCTATCATTTTTCCTCGAGAATCCAAAGCGCAATCTAGGCAATTAAGGAGGACAAACTGGAAGAGCCAAATCGTGCTTTCGTACAAGCAGGAGATAAGGTCGCCATTAAGTGGTTGACGACAGAATGGATTTGCATCTGATTTGGAGCATATTTCCATCATTGTAATTTTCACTTTCGATAGGCATTTTGAACGGTGATTTGACACCACTAGTTTAGCTTGCGAGGGAAGCTCGTTGAGCCCCTCTTGTATAAATTGTTGTATTGTTGCCAAGAAAAGGGTGGTTGGTTGTTGGTTAGGCTATGTTGGGTTGTAGGAGGTTAGCTAAGATAGAGTTAGCTAGGAGAGAAACACAGAGAGCCGAGACTCAGTTGTAGCTCAGACTCCATTATTATAGTTTGACATTCTACCATTAATAGAAAATGACAGATTTTCTTGTTTTCAAATTCTGTGAAATGGATGGTGTGTTATGAATGTCATTTACATGCATTTGAATTGTATATGAATATCATAAATCATCTGCAGGGATAGAGATATCGTTTTCTATCCATGAGTGTGTTGAATTAAGTCTGATTCTCTAGGCTAAGTGCAAGGAGTGCACGGCAGAGAGAGGAAACTCTGTGAGCCGATGCAAGGAGTGCATGTCCAAACTTAGTGGAGTCAGAAGAGAAGATGCCAGGAGGGCGCACCAGGTTAATTCATAGATTCGGGGACAAATTTCAAGGTGGTTGATTTGGAAAGAAAGACTGTGTGGGAGGAAGCACAGTTTAGAGTTTCTAAAGGCTCTAAAACACTTTGCCAGGAGGGCATCGAGTTGGTGCAAGTGTGCACAAGGAAAACATAGTTGGAAGTGTTGGAGTCCTTAGGAGAATCCCATAATTACTAAACATTATGAGGAAGGAAGGCTTTGTAAGAGTGCATCGACAAAGGAAAGAAGATGCCTTAAACCTTTCCATAAGGCTAAGGGAGAAACCGTCGAAGAATGGAGTTGAGCGCAAGGAGTGCGCCGAGATAGACTGGAAGTCCATATTATAAGCTGAGGAAGAAGAGAAATATTCTACCAGGAAGGTAGGAGGGAGTCCACTGAAGGACGCAAAGGAACTGGGCACCTTGGAGGTTTTCAAGCCAAGAAAATCCGTAGAAGATTCTGCGCAGAACTCTGCAAGGGGTGCATAAGGTGTTCGAGAAAAACCTAAGACTCAAAGAGAGAATTTGATCTAAGTGTGCAAAGGAGTCGAGGACTTGCCGAAGTCCCGAGATAGTGAAATCATCCATCATCGAGCAGGAGACAGGTGGTAGAAGATCGAGAGGTTTGAGAGCTAGAACTTCAGAATGTTTGCCGAGAGAAAAAGGAGATCTTTGCGAAATCGCGAAGAGCGATTTCAATATAGACTGTTGGATCTGGAGGGGTACGTGGCAGAGATCCACGCACTTCGAAGGAAGAACCCTTCGAAGAAAAGTTGAGGAGAGAATACCCAAAGAGATGGGAAAGCCAAAGTAATCCTAACCATCCATTGGGATATGACGTGTGGTGAGAGATCAACACTTCGATGATATGCAAGTCGGAAAAAGTACGGTCAGGACAAGAGAGGAATCGCTAAGTCCAAAATCATGAAGTTGATCATAGCCGTTGATCACAAAGAGGAACGAGGATTGTAGATCTAGTCCTGAAGAATTCAACGATTCATAAATCAAGAAAAGGGGAGAAAGAAGTTCGTGAAAGACAGTGAAATCATCCATCGTTGAGTAGGAGACAGGTGGCAGAAGATTGAGAGGTTCGGGAGCTAGAACTTCGGAAGATTTGTTGAGAGAAAAAGGAGATCTTCGCGAAGTTGCGAAGAGCGATTTCAATATAGATCGTTGGATCTGGAGGGGTATGTGGTAGAGATCCATGCACTTCAGAGGAAGAGCCATTCAGAGAAAAGTCGAGGAGGGAATACCCAAAGAGCTAGGAAAGACAAAGTAATACTAGTAGTCCATTGGGATAGGACATGTGGCAAGAGATCAACACTTCGTCGATACGCAAGTCAGGAAAAGCAGGGTCAGGAGAAGAGAGAAATTGCGAAGTCCGAACTGACGAAGTTGATCACAGCCATTGATCACAAAGAGGAACAAGGACCGTAGATTTGGTCCTAAAGAATTCGTCGATTCAGAAATTGGGAAAAGGGAGAAAGCAGTTCGCGAAAGTTCCAAAGAACGGTATCGTGAAGGGAGTTGGCCCATGGTCATAGTCTATGGTCACATCCAGGAGAAATCCTAGTATGGGGAGCTAGAAGCATTAGCGTTAAGAGTTGAAAAGTGCTAAGGAGAGGGTCTGCAGGTGCTACATAACCGCACCGAGAAAGTAAAGGGCTTGTGTCAAGTTAAATTGGTTCCATAAGGAGCCCGAAGAACCATTCGGTTCGGTGACTTGAACGATCCTAGACCAGGAGGTCAAGTCAACCCCAAATGAGATGAGGGGAGCTTGATGCCACTTTCTCTTCCCATTAGAGCCTTTCCTTCTCTATGCACAAATCCTACTTGCAACTCTGGGCAGTCACGCTGGTAATGGGGTCCTCCAAACCCCCAACATGATGGAGCCTGCTCCTACTCCTTGATTTCCTGTCATTCCCATGCTCATCCATTTTTATATGAGATCTAGATATTGTCACTTGTCTAGCACTAGTTTCTTTCTTTGTGCTAGAGTTTTTATTGGCTTGCCTCTACAACATGTTCAAGATTTGTTGTATCTCTCATTGATCTTTCATAATATTTTCATTATCATCCTTATAGCTCTATACTTCTCTATGCAAGTTTCTCATAGTTACAGGCTCTTGCCTGCCTCTTCTTTCCATAATATACCAGATATAAAAAGTATGCATAACATAAATAAAATGCTAGAAATGGCAGAATAACAATAATATAACCAACATAATCTCCACAATAACACAGAAATGATATAAGAATAACAACTGAAATAGCACTTTGATTCAAAAAGCAATGTTCACGGGCCTCTTCAAGGGGGCAACCTCCAGTCGAGCAACGCTCTGTTACAATAATCTCCAAGCTAGGGTTTTCATACCCTCGACCCTTATTTATACTAAATATGTCTATTAAGAGAAGCATCTAGAGGAAGATCCTTCTAGAAGCAAAAGATTCTATTAGGTCTTCTTACATCAGCCTTATTCTATTTTATTGAAAGGCCTTATTAATATTGACCTTTATTACATCCGAATATATTGATCTACCTATGTGCGGGTTAGGACCCTAACATGTCCGCCCCCTTAAAAACAACCTTATTCTCAAGGCTGGAGATGTGGAAATTGCTGCAGAATGGTAGCTGGTTCCCAACTAGTATCTGCTAGAGTTGTATCTTTCCATTGGAATAGCACTTCCTTGATGGTTCTTTGATGCAGGCAACGCTCACGCTGGTCCAAAACTGCTTCTGGCTGTAGCCAAATGGATCCTTCTTCAGATAACTCGAGAAGGTTGGTTTGAATTTGGCACCTAGTTCCAATCACCTTCTTTAAGCATGAAACATGAAAAATAGGATGTAGCTTTGACTGACTGGGTAGAGATAACTGATAGGTGACTTGTCCCACATGCTTGAGAACTGTATAAGGACCATAAAATTTGGGTGCTAGCTTCTGACAATGCTAGGCCTTGAGGGAAGTTTGCTTGTATGGTTGCAATCACAGAAACACCTGATCCCCTTATGCAAATTGATGTTCAAAGAGACCTTGATCTGCTTGTTTCTTCATGCGATTCTGTGCCATGACCAAGTTCTCTTTAAGGGTACGAAGAATATCCTCTCGAACTGTAAGTGTTTGGTCAACCGCCTAGACCTTCGAGGTACCCGGTAAGTATGAGAGAACTGAAGGTGGCTTCTGTCCATATACCGCTTCAAAAGGAGTCATGCATGTAGCTATATGGTAGGAAGTGTTGTACCACCATTTAGCTAGGGGTAACCATTGAGCCCACCGATTTTTCTTTTCAGAGGCAAAACACCTTAGATATTTTTCCAAACACTTGTTGACAACTTCCGTTTGACCATCAGTCTGGGGATGAGAAGCTGTGCTGAAATGCAATTGGGTGCCCTATAGCTTAAACAGTTCTTGGCAAAAATTGCTTGTGAAAGTTGGGTCACATTCAGAAACAATAGAGTGCGGCATGCCATGAAGCTTGAAGACGTGGTCCATGAAAATTTGAGCCACCATGGATGCAGTAAATGGGTGTTGAAGAGCGCAGAAATGAGCATACTTGGAAAGGTGATCCACAACCACCATTATGACTGATTTATTTCCCGATTTGGGTAAGCCGGTAATAAAGTCCATAGAGATATCTTTCCAAATAGTAAGTGGAATCGAAAGCGGTTGTAGTGTGCCTAGAGATTTGACTGTTTCTCCCTTGTTGCATTGACACACCTCACATTCAGCGACAAAATTATGGATGTCCTGTTTCATACCATCCTAGAAAAAAGAACGTTTGACCCTGTAATAGGTTTTGGTGAACCCAGAGTGCCCCGCTGTGGGTGTAGCATGAAGTTTAGAAAGTACCGTGGATTTAAGATTTGATTGTTTGCTTAAATACAAACGGCCTTTGTATCGAATCTCATCCTAGAGCCAAGAGTACCCTAGAGGATATGGAGCATTGGTCTGCAATTGCTGGATTAGATGTGAACTTTTTGGAACTTGTAGCCATTCCTGGTGCACAGCTTGGAGCCAATCTGGTACAATGAAGAAAAGAGAAAAAATGGATCCTTCTTCTTCATATTTTTAGGACAGTGCATCCGCCATCACATTGTCTTTGCCCTTCTTGCAAATGATCTCATAATCATATCCAAAGAGCTTAGTCACCCATTTTTGTTGCTCTGGGGAGGAAATGCGTTGTTCTAGAAAGTACTTGAGGCTTTGATGTTCTGTCTTAATTTGGAAATGTTGCCCCAAGAGATAAGGGTGCCAAAGATCAATGACATGTAGAATAGCCAACATTTCCTTTTCATAAATGGGTTTGCCCAGATTCCTTTTAGATAGTTGCTTGCTGGTGAAGGCCAAAGGTCGACCCTCTTGCATAAGGACAACACCGATTCCTTTCCCTAAGGCATCATATTCCAACACAAAGGTCTTTGTGAAATCAGGAAGGGCCAGAACCAGAGTGGTCCACATGGTCGTCTTCAAGGTTTGAAAAGCTTGAGTAGTGGCTGGAGTCCAAGTGAAAGAATTATTTTTGAGGAGAGCAGTGAGAGGTGCTGCAATCTTTCCATAATTCTTAACAAACTTGCGATAATACCCTGTTAAGCCCAGAAATCCATGAAAGCTTTTGAGAGTCTGTGGGTGCGGCTAGTCTTGCATAGCTTCAATCTTTTTCAGATCCACCCTGATGCCATCCTTGCCAACCAGATGACCCAATTATTCTACTTCTGAGGCACCAAAAGCACATTTAGACTGTTTCAGAAAAAGTTGGTGCTGAGAGAGTAGATGGAGAACTTGATCCACATGAGTAAGATGGTCTGTCCAGGTTTTTCTATAGATGAGGATATCATTAAAGAAAACTAAGACAAAATGACGGAGAAAGGGACGGAAGACATGATTCATGAGGCTTTGGAAGGTGGAGGGGGCATTATACAAGCCAAAGGGCATGACCAAAAACTCATAGTGGCCCTCATGAGTTCGAAAGGCCATCTTGGGAATGTCTGCCTCTTTCATACGTATCTGGTGATAGCCCGAGTGAAGATCAAGTTTAGTAAAGAATTGGGTGCCAATCAATTCATCCAGGAGGTCATCAATGATAGGAATGGGAAATTTGTCTTTAATGGTCAGTTTGTTGAGGGCACAAAAGTCAGGACACATTCTCCAAGAACCTTCTTTCTTCAGGACCATGACTACAGGAGAAGAGTAAGGGCTCGTACTAGGGTGGATAACGCCTGCATTCAGGAGTTCCTGGAGCATTTTCTCAATTTCATTTTTTTGTGAAAAGGGGTGGCAATATAGACATATATTGGGAGGAAGGCTTCCGGTTACAAGGGGAATGGAAAGATCATGAACACAGTGGGAAGGAGGGAGTCCTTAGGGAGTGGAAAATACCATTTGATGTTTAGAAAGGAGGGCTTGGAGGTCTTGTGACACCGGGGGTGTCTTTGTTGCTTGTATGACATGGAGTTGGGCAATGACACCAGAATGACCTTTTTTGAATAGCTTTTCCATGCGATGGGAACTAACGACCTCAAGTGAACCAACAATGATGCCTTGGAATTTATATTGGTGGCCTTCCTGGTTGAATTACATGGTTAATGCCTTAAAATCCATGAGAATGGGACCCAAAGTTCTTAGCCAGTCTGCACCCAACACAATGTCACAACCACCCATGTTGATAACAAACATATGGGATTTTAGGTGGTAGTCATCGATTTGGAGATGCACATTTTCACAACGCCCTCCACATTTCATGGAACCACCATTGGCAATCATGATTTGGAAATTGTTGATGGCATGGATGTAGCAATGAGTTTCTTGGGCAATGCAGCGATGAATAAAATTATGGGTGCTTCCACTATCAACTAGAGTGATGACCTTTCGATGCTTGATGTAACTGATTAACTTGAGGGTTTGGGGAGCGAAGAAACCAGTGAGAGAATTGAGGGAAATGATCGATTCCACTTCGGGAGGGTCTGAGGGAGGGGTTATGTCAGTGATTTCAGGTGACTCAGACACAAGGGGAGTTTCAACATCCTCTTCCGAAATATCCTCAGAGATGGCCATCAAAAGATTTTGTTCCTAACACTTGTGGCCCAAGAAATATTTGTCATCACAATTATAATAAAGGCCTTTGAGTTGGCGTTCAACCATTTCATCCCTGGTCAATTTTTGGATCTTTAATGGAGCGGAGGGAGTAGTGGGATTTATGGGTTTAGGGCGAGGGATAAAGGAGGTTTTTCGGTTTTGAGAGGATACAACCCATTGTGCTTCTTTAGCTCTTTTAGTAGCCTCCACCCAACTCGAGGGTCGAGCCATGAGGACATGGGCCCGAATCTCATCCTTGAGGCCACTGATAAAACACTCTCGAAAGAAAGCATCAGTCATGCCCTCTGTTTGAAAAGCCAGGTGCTCAAAGGCAGCTATGAAGTCTTCTACTGTTCTTGATTGTTTCAACTTTGTCAAATGGACCAAATGGTTGGTGTCCGTGTCAAAGCGTTCATAAAGCTCAGTCACAAATTGGGTCCAAGCAATATACCCTTGACGGAAAGTTTTTCTCCATTGCCACCATTGCCAACGTTCTTGATCTAGATGGAGAACACCATACCGGAGTTTGGTCAAGTCATTTGTAATGCCGTATAAAGAGAAATAATGTTCCATTTGGGTTACCCAACCAGTGGGGTCCGAGCCATCAAATTTGGTCACATCCACCCGCAGAAGGCGTAGGTCACGTTGAAAGTGATGGGGCTAAAAGGTATGGGAATGGGAGGAATGCTCACCTTCAGTCTTTGGAGGTGCGTCAGAGAAAGGGTCATCTATAGGGATCTTCAATTTGGTGCAGAGTGATGCAAAGACAGATTCAAGATGGGTGGTTAGTTCTTGTTTGACTTCCTCCATTGAGGACTGCATGGTTGTATTTATGGTTGTATTGATGGATGTATTGATGGAGGCAACAGTAGCACTGAGTTGTTTCACTTCTTTTTGGGTCTCGAGGAAACCGGATTACAAGATGTTGAAGTGAGATTCCAGGTCTTGGCTACGGGTATGGGCCATGAGGATGGGTGAACTGAAAAGGGGCGGGCGGGGTCAAAAATTTTGCCGAAAAATGATATGGATGAATGTGATAAGGGCAAAGAGATGAATCCAATGGAATAGGTCTCAAATAATGGTGAAAAAGTTTTCAGACTTATACTCCTGCGGAGTTATACTCTGATCTGAAGAATACTGCAACAATGAAATCCCCAAATACTTAACCGGAAAGAAATGTGTATTTACTTGGCAACCCGAACACAGTTGCGCGGAAATAGATCTTGTCTGTTTTAAGTTTTTTATGTTTCTGTCCTCCAAGGGTTAGGTATTCAAGGGTTCTATAGACAAGGGTTTACCCTATGCTATAGCTCTCTGATATACGTGCGGGGTCCAACAATAGTACTCGACCCAATATCTCAGGGCACTAACTAAGGAGGATAGACCGTGCCCTTAGCCGTACTACTCGACTACCTAGGTACTAGAAAGTATCTTCCTGAGTGTTGTTCTCAGTGGCACTATAGCAGTTAGGCGGCTGATCAGTTTATCTAAAGAGGGCTTCAGGAAATCTAGGTCGATCCGTACACAGGTGTTGTCTTATGCACTACCACTCAAAGGGGTACCAACAAGGGTTACAAGGGTGGCCAATAGATGTGCGCTTAAGAACCACTTGTATTTCCTGCATGTATGAATCCCTCAACTGTGGGTTTATGCGCATAACGATAGATCTCTGTGGCTTAAAGACACCGAAATATGTCTCTACCCTGAAAAAAAATTCCCAAAATTTCTGCCAAGGAAAGTGCTATGATACCACTTGTAATATACCAGATATAAAAAGTATGCGGAACATAAATAAAATGCTAGAAATGGCAGAATAACAGTAATATAACCAGCATAATCTCCACAATAACACAGAAATGATATAAGAATAACAACTGAAATAACACTTTGATTCAGAAAGCAATGTTCACGAGCCTCTTCGAGGGGGCAACCTCTAGTCGAGCAACGCTCTGTTAAAATAATCTCCAAGCTAGGGTTTTCATACCCTCGACCCTTATTTATACTAAATATGTCTATCAAGAGAAGCATCTAGAGGAAGATCCTTCTAGAAGCAAAAGATTCTATTAGGTCTTCTTACATCTGCCTTATTCTATTTTATTGAAAGGCCTTATTAATATTGACATTTATTACATCCGAATATATTGATCTACCTATGTGAGGGTTAGGACCCTAACACTTTCATTAGACTATGTCTCAACATTTCCCATGTTGACATATAGACTTCCGACCTCTCATCTCTTCCTCATGACTGTAGGACCCTTGGGAATCCTCCATGACTATGGTTCTCATACAAGAACCAAAATACCTCTCTGTACCTCTAAATTCTGTAAGAAAATGTGCAAGAAAATAAATTTTTGTTAGACAAAAATACATACATACACAATTCTAGAGAAGAATGCATAAAATTTCCTTCCCTTTAATTCCACCAATCATCTTCTTTTGCATTGACTGTAACTTAATCTACCCAGATCAATTTTTTGGGTTGATATATGGATCCTTCTCTCCAAGAGATTTCCAATGATTACTTTCTTTCTCAATTTTGAGCTATGAGAAGAAAGTTATAGTCATCTGAATATTGCTAATTCACCCCTTTTGCACACTTTTCATTCTGGTGCAATTAATCCCAGACACCAACTTATGCTACGTGTAGAATTAAAACTGTCAGGAACTAGGGAAAATTTTGTATGATACATAGATAAAAATGATGACAAGGAATTCACAACAACTCTCATATTATCCATCTGATGTTCTAGTAAAAAATTGCAACAATATGGAAATGACAACTGTCCTTTTTACCTCTTTTTCTAGAATTTTTTAGTCAAATTGGCTATCTCCCAAACTTCGCACTTCTAGAAAAACTTCACAAAACCATAGTTGTCTGGTTTGATGAGTATGCAAAATGTCGAGTAGATAATATTTTTTTGATTTTCCATCTTGGGAACCTATTCCTCTTCTGAAAATCCCAAAATCCCCCAAAAGTGGTCTAGAATAATGGTTTTTGGCCTATTTCAACATCCCCATTCCAAATACCGTATAATCCAACCAATTTCTTCACACACTATTTTCATGTCTACTTTTCTTACACTTTGTACAAGTTTCAACAGTAACCGTGCTCCTGGCACTGAGCTTGACCCTGATCTTAAAAAACATGTAATTTGCATTTTTCTGAAAAATCATAGCATGATTGGTCAAGGGCCCTCTTTGACACTTTTGTAGCCCTCCTTACCATGTATGAAACCCAAAAGTTTCATCTAAATCTGACTTAATCTACTCCAGTTATTTTCAAAATACATTTATGGCTTTAGAATCAGTTTGTTTTTAGATAATAGGATAATTTTTCCTATGTGGTATCCTTCTTCCTTTTCGAAGCCCGCGTGAACATCAATTTTGTATGATTCATCTATATTCACCATGTGCACAATCCACAATGCACAACGATAATATATAGCGCATGCCTTGCACACCAATATTAAGTGCACACAACTTTTATACTGCACACCAATATCCAGTGCGTGCAACTTTTTATACCGCGCACCAATATTCAATGCACACAACTCTTTTATATACCACACACCAATATTTCAGTGTGCACAATGTTTTCTATCATGCACCAATATTCAGTGCACGTAAATTTTTTATGTCGCACACCAATATTTGGTGCGCACAAAGTTTTATACCACACACCAATTTCTAGTGCGCGCAAATTTTTATGTTGCACACCAATATCCAGTGCATGCAAGTTTATTATGCTATGCACCAATATCCAATGCACTCAAATTTTATTCCACACACAAATATCCAATGCACACAAATTTTTATCCCACGCACCAATATTTAGTGCGGACAACTATTTATGCCGCACACCAATATCCATAACGCACAACGTTTTATGTTGCACACCAATATTCCATGTGTATCACAAGGTCCACACCATGTAGTGCCAAAATTAAATGTGCACACACTGCACACCAATATTATATGCGTATCACAAGCTTTGCACCACACAATGCCAAAATTCAGTGCGCACACACTGCGCACCAATATTCTGCAGGTGAAAGTCCTTTCTTCGCTTATATGATTTTCCCTATTTCCATCTCGCGACCATTGCAATCATCGTGAAAATTCATGACTCACTTTTCTAAGGAAAATTAGTCGTTTGGAAGTCGAAATGACCCCTCCATAACAACCATTCTGAGTGCAATTCCAACTTGAATTTGCTTAGAAATTTGAGAATTTTACTTAGTTTTTACCATTTCCCCCAAATTCAACACTACTCAAACGTTGAGATGCAAAAGTTACCAACTTCATGCTGATGTCTAATCCATACAAGTCCGGTGTTGAACCAAAAATAGTTGATACCATTCTGTAACGCCCCCTGCTTAACTTAGGAACATTACTTGTGGAAAAAACACACAAATTCAAAAATTTTCAATTAACTGAATTCATGTATTTTACCAGCTATAAATCATATACTAATTAACTATTTCAGATACCAATTATTTGAATGTAGCTACATCATGATATCTAACATGAATTCCGCCTCCTCACTGAGACAAGCCATGTACACAACAACCTTTGTATTGCACATGAAAACTATTTATAGTGCATGCACACAACACGATTTGTACTGCGCATGACGATTTGAGCACCACACCAATATCCTTTATCGTTACTACTAAAATCGATTAAAAATATATTTAAACCTCAAATTACAAACAACATGACAATCAATCTCAAGCAATTATCCATACTAGTTAAAAATGTAAATACAACTAATAATTTCTCCACAACAACATATAATTCATTCTCATGCACATAGTAAAACACACAACAGTTAATTTTCATACATTAACTCAGGAAAACAGATAAATGGTTTTCTTTTTAAAGTTGTTGTGCAACTAGTTTCTTGGGAAGGACATTCCACCCAACCATAGACTTGCTGCTCCAAATATCAACAACAAGTCACCCCCGAGATGGGGATAGGAATCCATAAGAGAAGGGTGCCTCTCACTGTCCACTCACAACTTAAAATCCCACAACCCACTGGTATTCTCCTACAACTATCTGGAATTTCCTCCATATCTCTTCCTCTTGACTTTCCCAACCCAAGGAATGTACCCCTTCACTACTCTCAATCCATCGAGCGTCCCATTCATTTATTAGGGTCTCTCTGGCACATGCAACTAGGAATCTCTCTACTGGGAACTCAAGGGAACTCACTGCCAGGAAAACTACAAACAACAATAATATACACTTGTTGTTACAATGCAACTCACACAAGAGTTCACTCTTTAGGCCTGAAAACCTATCTCTTCAATCTTCAACTCCAAAAGTGTCCAAAATCCTCTAGCATGCTCCAAAATTCACCTAGCCTTATTTATCTATCTCTAATGCTCTTTTTCTTTGCTCTCTGCTTATTGTTCATGTAAAAATCAATGTGTACAAACTTTTTGTTCTCCCCCTATGAATTTCCTTTATTTTCCAAAGATAGTTGACTTCTCACTCTGCCCAATGTTGATTGTACTTCAGCCCCTCCATGCCCTCCAATAATTATGGGATGTGACTCACACACCCACCCTCTTACATGAGTTTAATGATTGGGCTATCATACACTCAAAGGAAAATTATAAGTTATCCCGATGATATAAAATTCAGGAAAATGGGTTGAATTAATACCCACAATTAATTCCCCCTTGGACCCCTCTTAGACACTCTCTTCTCTTGTGTAAAAATCATCCCTCATCTATGTCCATATCCCCTAATAGTTGGCATCACATTTTATTTATTTAAAATCAAAAAATACATTCGCATATTACAGTGCTTGGCCATAACCACATTCATATCTACATTATACATAAATTAAACTGGGAATTATAGTGGGGATGTTACAACGAATATAGAACAACACTTGAGCCACAAAGTCCCAATCGACCTTGGCAAGCCCCATCAAACTTACCCCAAGGAATCAAAAAATTTATCACTATTTCTTTTAGCATCTAGAGTTTGGGAGGTCACACCAGGTGTGATACTTCTTTGTAAGCCGCCAAGATCTCGACAACTAGTAAATTGGGAGTTCAACTTTTATCTTTAAAAATCATACTATTTTGTGCAAGCCAAAGCCTCCAAATGACATAACAAGGAAATGTAGAGAAACAAGATAGGACGTTCGACTAAATCCAATTTCTCATGCAAAGTTCCAGAGAATCCAAAGACCATTATCACAGACATTTGATCATCCATAAGAAATCTTGCCAAACCCTTATGGAAAAATCACAGGTAACAAAAATATGATGTACATATTCTAAATCACTTTTGCATAAAACACATGGGTTTGGACCATGCCAACATCATTTTTGGTAATTGTCCCACATTAAAATCTTATTTGATAAAGCTATCCAAAAAAATATTTTGATTTTAAGTGGACAATCTATTTTCCAAATGGAGGACCACCACCATAATCATTCTTTACCGTGCACCTGTTCAGATAGTGCTTCATATCCTAAATTTGACGTCAATATTCCAATTTCCTTTTTTGATGACCATACTATAGCATCCTCTCGATCTTGAAGAAAGATTGCATTGTGCTTCAACATGCCAATATAGTTTTTCCATTCATCTATGTGCTGATTATGTATGTTGAGAACCTCAACTGATTTCCAAGATTCAAAAATCATGTACGAGGATTCTAGATTAACTACTCTCTTAGGCGAAGAAATCGTTAGCATGAATATTATGAGCCAAGCCATCATATAATCAAAAGTTAGCAGAGCATCCTACCCAAGGATCAAGACCAAGCCAAAATATTTCACCATTGCCAATTTTCCATGCAACCCATCTGCCAAGAACTGGAAATGCATTTACCAAACATTTCCATACTATAAACCTACCTTTGATTGGTTTAATCTCCAATCCGATCCACTCCTCAGAAATCAATGATGGAAAATACTTGGATTTCAATTTTTTTTCAAAATAATGCATTGCTAAATATTAATCTCCATTAGCCTTTTTCTCCGAGATCCTGGCCAAATAGGTGAATATGTTTTAGGCACCAGAGCCAGAAAGGTAGGGTTGTTATCTTTCAAGGTCGTACCCAAGATGAGAGCCTCCTCAATTACCATAAGAAAACTTTACAAAATAAGTAAAAAAAACCCAAGTAAAACTCGACCGTCCCTATGTCAAGACCTGGGCTTTTGGCCTTCTTAAAAGATTGCAAAACACCGAGAAGATCTTCTTTTTACAAGGAAACATTATTCTCTTGATGCACTATTTGAGGAAGAATCTTAAAATGATCCTCAATATAGGATCCTTCCAATTCAAAGAAAAATTTCTTGAAATAGTTCTCTATATTTGAAGCTATATCAACAAAAGATGGAGCTCTAATCCTGTCCGCCCTTCGAATATTCTAGATAGTGTTAACGAAGCGACGAAATGATGAAAAAATTTAAACTTCGATTTCCTCCAACAAACCTTTAGAGATCTCTAATTTGACCAAGAATTTTTCCATATGCTTATCTTCCTGAGTCTCAAAATTTTCTTCATCCGATATAAACTTCTTGAGAAGTTTAGCAATATCATGCATGAACAGATTCATCCAAAGCTCAATAGGAAAACTAAGAATTAACACCCATATATGTTGATTAATAAAATATTCACGATGTGGATCAAAGGAAGGACGCCAACTCTTTAAGAGAAAACTAAAAGGACCCAAGAACTAGGTCCATGCCATAATAATCTCTAGATCCGAAGAGTTTTTAAATTCAAACACTAACCAACCATTTAAAAGGAAATGAAATTACAGAATGTAACCAAGATTTTCCTTCCAGGAGGAATCACTATTTCAAAATATTTGTTACAATACCGACCTTCAAATAAAATTTTAAATCAAACCAAGTAATTCATTAGCTTTCTTAAGGTTCAATAAATCAAATTTGGCCTTAGTGGAAGTTGTCCATTATCACACACACAATTAGAGAAAGAGTGGAATTATGAGACCAAGTTCATCAATGACCAATTTTATAAAACACCTTGCTTCTTATGTGTAGCAATTAACATCAAATAAATATTAGTAGATCATGCCCATAAACATGTAATCTATATTTAACCTATTATTCTTATGTCTTTTGATTAATATCCAAGTATATTTAAAATAGCTGATTTTTGATATTTTGTACATGTGTTTTAGTGATATTTTATACATGTGTTTTAGTTCACATTTATTATGGTATTTATAAGTATTGTTTAATATGCTTAGAGGTCAATTTGGTAGATTATAATTTATTTGTAGAAGGGGACATATCAATTAGAAATTTACTCTTAAAGTACAATGTGAACTTTAGAAACTCATCAATAATTGTTATATCAATTAATTGCGAATTATTAAGACACTTCAAATATAGTTATTATTGATAAAGTGATAAAAAATAGAGTTTCTATAAATTATTCTTCCATCTTGTAATCTCTCATGGTTTATTGAGCCTAGCAAAGATAGTAGACTAGATGTAAGTTTTAGATAAAGTTGTTGAAATGACCACCCCTTAATCATGGAATCTACACTAAACTAATCCTTCTTCACCTCTTTGTCATTTCCTCTATTTATTTTCCAAATAACATTAATATTTTTCCTATGATATGCAAAATGGTGAAAGAATCTTGTGTTTTCATCACCTTTTCCAAGTCAAATGGATTTTCTTTTTAGTCTCTAGAAAGCTTCTCTATTAACAAGAAGTTTTCTCCTCCTTGATTCCAGCTTATAAACCTCCAATTTGAAGTCTTTTGATGGATATCCTACCACCTCATGATTGTATATGTCCCCTAGTTTTTCCTCCAATTGCAAAAGTTTCTGAGAATCTTTTAACTTCTTCTTATGAGCCCATACTATATGAAATGTTTAAGATTTTTTGAAAAATCATATAACAGTTGATTCCCTTATATTACCATAAGAAAACCTCCAATTGTCCTTCACCTTCTTCACAAAATCCTCATCCTCAATTCAAGAAGGATTATAATTGAAAGGGTTTGAGAGTTCTTTTACCATATTTTTCCATTTCTAGAAAAATTGGAAGATGGTCATACCCTTTCCCTGTCCCTACCCATTGCCTAAATGTCATCATGTCATATAAAAATCCTTTTGATAATAAAAATATATCTAATATTTTTACTATTCTATCATTCCCAACCCTCTTGTTCCTCCAAGTTGGGCTTAAATTTACTAGTGTAACATCAAGTACACCATGAGCTTTAAGCCTTTGTATAAAAAATTTATCAAGGAGTCTACCTAGGAAGCATTTCCCCAAACTTCATACCTTCCTAAGGAGAAATTAATCCCCCCCCATCATGATATTTCTCCAAGAAATGACATTCACATTGAATAACTTCTCCTAGTATATAAAACTATCTTGGTAGGGCTCCTATATGTTAAGAACCATAGGGCCCATATATATTAAGAACTAGGAATTCCTTGTCCAACCCCTGAGCATAAAGCACAATTCCTAGAATTGAATAAATATACAAAGAATTAGTACAAAGAAAAGATATACTCTTCCAACTTTCATAACACCACTATATCTTATTTTTGCATCAATAAATAAAACCCCCAACCCACAAAGGATTTCTTCAGGTTTGCTATAATTTTCCCACTATATCCCAACATTTTCTAGAGAAGGAGTATATCAGGTTTATTGAATTCCACCAATCATTTAAGAACATGTGTTTTGGAGGAACTTCTTAAACCTCTACAATTAAGGGATAAAATAATCATGAATTCACCATGGCTTGGGGGTAATTTATCTAAGAACCCCCTTAATGGATGCTTGTTTTCCCATCAATGCCTCACTAACTACCTTTTCTTGTGCCATGGAGAGGAATAATTCCTACCCTGACCCTTCCCTTCCTTTCTGGCATTCATCTCAAGACCTCCTTCAATTTCACCACATCCTATCCCTATCACATTCTTTTTCTTTTGCAAATTATACCATGGACCTTTTGTTTCCTCACCACAAATCATATGCACATGGGAAACTTCCCTACTAAAAGGATAGTCCATTAAATTACATCTAATTTTAGATACATCACTAACCAATTCTTTGATAGTGTTAGGAACATAATTCTAATAGGACACCCTATCCGATAGGCCTTCCACCAAACCTATATCCCTAAAATTATTTATATCCCATCTTGACTATATTCCCATATCAAAACGATTGATTTGTGAAAGAGACATATTTAAGGGAGTCAAGTAAGATATAGTCTTACTCAAAGATTCTCGCAGAAACCCCATGTCCTTAGTCACTCCATCCTTTTTAAAAATAAGATTGAGTTCACTGTGAAGTTTCAATGCCTTTGGATCTACTGCCTTAGGACCTTGACGATCCAACATACCACTTCAAACTGATTGAATAAGGGGGAAACCTAGATCCTTTTGCTTAGTTCCAATCTCAAAGGATTTAGTTGATAATCGAAAGTGGAATTTTTCTCATTTCGATCTCTAACCTACTCTGATATGAATTAATACATCCATCCAAATTTAGTAGAACCCTATAATAATGCTAAATACAAAATTGGTAAGTACCCTTAACATATGATAAAATTATCTTTTCCATAAGGAAATGTATTTTCTTTGGTGCATACATATATTTTGAAACAAACCTAACATCAAAAGTGATGTTAGGTTTGTGATAAGTCATGTACAAGATACTGCTAACATGTTGTCGATACAGAGTAGCATTCATTGGTGGCGTAGTACACTGGATAGTAAATTTGACTCCAAACTAAAAGGGGGTAGGACAAGGTTTGCAATCCTTCACAAAATACATTTGAACAAGGTCAACAACATACTTACACTATGAAATGACAATTCCATCATCTATTTGCAACTTGTATCCCAGGAAAATAATGCAAATCACTGAAATGGAAAAATTCATAAGTGCTCATGGGTTTCTTCTTCATGTCAACAATCATATCATGATTACTTCCTATAAGAATAAAATATACAAAATGAACAAGAATCAAAATATCTCTATTGACATGTTTGACATAAATATTAGGATATTTATAACAACAATGAAAACAAATAGAAAGAGTTTAATAATTTTATTATACCATGCTCTAGGGGCTTGCTTCAACCCATACAAAAATTCAACCAATGAATGAGTATAAAATTCATTTTGAAACAAAACAATGGCTTTGTGCCATATAAATCTCCTGAGAAAAATCACCACTAAGAAAAGTAGATTTTGTATCCATATGGGGAATCTCTCACCAGAAACTAGTAGTGTGAAACAAAGCAATATGAATGGTGTCCATCTTGGAAATAGGCACAAAGGTATTGGTGTAATCATTGATTTTATTTTGAGATAATCTTTGTGAAACTAAGTGAGATTTATGATTCTCTATGCTTCCATCCAAAGAGAAATTGGTCTTGTAGAACCAGTTATAATTGATGGTGGTCTTCTCAGAGAAAAGATGAACCAACTCCAAAATTCAATTTTTCATCAAATATTTGTATTATTATATGATTGAATCCTCCCATTCTAGTTTATCATGAGATCTTCATAAAACTAAGGATCACAAGTAGCCATGAATTTCACCATAAGAGAAAAATTGGCTTGTCTTTTGTCAAGAAGAATCCAAGAATCAAAACTTGTAGCATCAAGGGTCTCTGCAAAGCACTTGGGATAGTGAATTTCATCCTTCAAATGAGATTCATATGTAATGGGAACATACCTTGAAATTTATTCAACAACCTTATCAATTAATTTAGTATCTAAGTTATCCACATGTAAATTATTAGAAGAAACAATAATTGAATATAAGAAATGAGAGGAGGCAACCCTAAAGAAGAAATATTCTCTTCCAAAACATCCATCTAAGTGATAACATCATTTATGTATGGATCATATAAATGGAAACCCTTTATTTCCACACAAATATATAACAATTATGCATTTGCGACTCTTGGGAACCAACTTATAGCATTAGAGCCAAGGACTCTAAAATTTGAAAAAATGTTTTTTTTTGCTAGTCTATGTTTCTTCAAGCATGACCACATTTCTTACAATGTTTGGGGAAATGTGATTCAAGATATATGATGCACAAGCTATTGATTCAATGTAAAATTTTAAATCCTACCCTCTACTATAAAACATGCCCCATATTGTTTCAACAAATGTGTGATTCTTCCTTTTGATGACACCATTTAGTTGAGATATGTAAGATGTAGTGTATTGAAAAGTGATGTTAGACTAGGTGGTAAAGATTTGAATTACTATAATTTATGTAGTACTTGATTTTAAGTGAACAATCTATTTTCCAAATGGAGGACCGCCACCATAATCATTCTTTACTGTGCACATGTTCAGATAATGCTTTATATCCTAAATTTAACGTCAATATCCCAATTTCTTTTTACGATGAACATACTATAGCATCCTCTCAATCAGATTTCCTTGTGTTGTAACATGCCAATATAGTTTTTCCATTCATCTATGTGTTGATTATGTATGTTGAGAACCTCAACTGATTTCCAAGATTGAAAAATCATGTATGAGGATTCCATATTAACTACATCTCTTAGGCAGAGAAAATCATTATTATGAATATTACGATCCAAGCCATCAGATAATCAAAATTTAGCAGGGCATCCTACCCAAGGATCAAGACCAAGCCAAAATATTTCACCATTGCCAATTTTCCATGCAACCCATCTACCAAGAACTGGAAATTCATTTACCAAACATTTCCAGACTATAAACCTACCTTTGATTGGTTTAATCTCCGATTGGATCTTCTCCTCAGAAATCAATGATGGAAAATACTCGGAGTTCAATTTTTTTTCCAAATAATCCATTACTAAATATTAATCTCCATTAGCCTTTTTCTCCGAGATCCTAGCCAAATAAGTGAATATGTTTTAGTCCCTAGAGCCTTGGGATTTGCTAAACACAACCATTTGATTAGGGGGACACCTTCTTTTTCTTTTGGACCTATCCATAGAAATATGAAACACCTCTTTCTAATATTAACTAGAATGAATTTTGGAATATGCAGAATAGACAACCAAAAGACCATGATACTCTCAAGGATGAACTTAACAAGCATAAGGTGACCTCCAAGAGAAAGCCAACGATTGCGCCAAAAAAAATATGATCTTCTATCTTTTTAATAAGCCACAAACAATCCTCAAAGAGATAATTATTAGGTTTAAGATTAAATCCAAGATATTTTAGGCCCTTATCAAATGGACCCGATGGGACAGTAAGCAAATGGGAGACCTAGTGCTTAGTTTTTGGAGACAAATTATGAAAAATAAAGAGAGACTTAGTGTTTTTGGAGACAAATTATGAAAAATAAAGAGAGACTTAGTGAAATTAATTTTTATCCTCAACATAGCACAATTAGTGAGGAACAACATATTGAGTGAAGACTCCAGGTTTCATTGTTTTAATTATCATTCCTCTAACCTACATTTCTAAAGTTTTCTACATTACAAGTAGGTGTTGTAGATTTGACAACAATCCTTAAATTGTGTTGATTCTAGAGATGTACTCATTATTATCCTTTAGGAGATATCCTTGTTTTGTTTCCTTTTGCTTGTTTTCTTGTTCTAGGAAGGTTAACAAAAAAGGAAGATGATTATACTTCAAACTTCAAAGGGAGTCAAAAATATTTGAGAAGGAGGAAGAACAAAACCATCATTAAGGAAATCAATGCAATAATACATGATCATAATCTTTCCATGATTTTGTGGGCAGAAGCATGCATGACACAATATATGAGTCCTCACCAGATTTTGAAGAACATAACTCTCAAACAAGCCTTCACCAGAGTGAAACCCAAGATTGAACACTTCAGGATATTTGGGTGCACAATATATTTTTTCATGTACCCAAAGAGAAAAGGTCCAAGCTATACTTTTTAGGGAGAAAGGATACATTTATGGGATAACAATGAATCTTCGAAGACATATAAGATCTACATCCCTGGTCAGAGACAGATTGAGACTAGCAGAGATGCTTCTTTTGAAGAAGAGATAACCCTTAAAAGATCCAAATACTCTCAGATGGATATTGAAAATGAGACAATACCTTCTCCCCCTTTAGCAGTTCAGAGGGAGAGAGACATTATTCCAACTGATCTATTTTCTCCAGTTGATATGCCCATGGATATTGCAGTAGGGAATAAAATGCCTCCCTAGTCTTGAAAAAATTTGCAGGAGGTAGAGGAGAAAACAAGCCCCTCAAGGAACATCCCGAGAGAGAAAACAATATTTTCTAGCTACCCCTCATTCATGAGCCACTTCATTGATTCTAAGCCTTCTTGTCATGAATAAGTGACATGTGAATAGGTATGGAAAGATGCCATGACAGAAGAATACCAATATATATTAAAGAATGATGTACGAGAGATTGTTCCAAGACCATAAGGGAAGTCTATGGTGACTTCCAAATGGATCTATAAGATCAAGCATGCAGCTGATGGAAGTGTCGAGAAATAAAAAGTGATATCTGTAGCCAGAGGATTCCCACAAATAGAGGGAGTTGTCTATGATGAGACACTTGATCCATTAAGCCCGATACACCTCCATCCATACTACCATCCATGAGTTGGAAACTACATCAGATGGATGAATTCTTGATGAATTTGGGTTTCAGAAAGAGTGTTGTTGATCTAAATCTATATTATTACATTGTTGGTGACAAGAGCTTGATTTTGATGAATTACTTAGGAAGCCATTTTGTTGGATACAAACAAGCTTTGAATTTTGATTTCGAGATAAAGGATCTAGGTATGATGCACTACTTCTTGGGACAAAAAAAAAAGTATGATAGAGGATCGATGAGATTTTCCTAAGTCAAGGAAAATATACAGTGGTGATATTAAAGAAGTTCAGTATGACAAAATGCAAATCCATACCTACACCAATGATGATGTATTTGAAGAAAATGAATGATGATGATTCATACAAGATTGATCCATAGACGATTGGATCACTGATGTATTTGGTCAACACCAGACCCAATTTATACTATGCAATGAATGTACATTAGTCAATTCATGAGTAAGTCAAGACAGACTCACTGGATAGTAGCAAAGCATGTATTATGATATATATGAAGGCACAATTGGATATGGCCTGCGATATGCCTCCAATATGGACTTGAGTTTGTAGGGATATGCTGATACAGATTGGGCAAAAAGTACAGTGGATCGAAAGAGCACATTCGGTTTTTGTTTTACCTTGGAGTTTCCATGGTTTCCTGATGCAGCAGGAAGAAAATATCTGTGGCCTTGAGTACCATAGAAGCAGAGTATATAACATTGAGTGTGCGAAGCAGTGTGGCTTCATAAGCTTTTGACAGATTTACTTGATCATGAGATGGATTCTATGATCATAACCAAAGTTGTGTGAAGCTCTTTAAGAACCCTATGTTTCATGATATATCAAAACATGTTGAGATAAAATGTCATTTTCAGAGACATGATGTAGAGGAAAGAAGTACACATGCACTACCTTCCTACACATGAGCAGATTGCAGACATCTTCACCAAATTGGCTTGGTGAAGAATACCTCTCTATTTGAGAGGGAGTGTTTATGACTACAACCAAGACAAAGTTAGAGTACTTCCGTGAGAGACTTTGCCTGATGGAGAATGCCTCCCTAGCTGAGGGGGAGTGTTGATGATTACAACTGCATGAGAGATTCTCTAAGACACATACCTGAGAGAGAGCCCCTAAGATGGGTGTGTGGTTCTTATCTGAGACAAAACTGGAATGTAGTGATGGCCTCCTCCTTATAGAGAGTTGAGAATAACTCCAAATGATTCTCTTGTGTAACACAGTGAGAAAGGAGATCTGCTGAGTTGGACATGACTGTGGTTGAGCACAAGGTGAATATGTGAATTCCCATGAGCTGGGTGCATCATAGTGAGACAGAGATGAAGATGATGTATTAGCCTCCTCTAAGCAGAGAGTTGAGATGATGAACTCCAGATGACTCTCCTGTGTAATGCAATGGGAAAGGAGATCTGTTGAGTTGGACGTGCCTGTGGATGAGCACATGTGAACATGATCCTAGTGGCTGAGCACTAGTGAGTGTGGTTCTCCTATGAGACGTAGTGAGATAGAGATATGGACATCCCTATGGATGTGCCCCTAGTGGCTAAGCACTAGTGGGTGTATGATATCCCTTTCTTTATTGTTCAAGAGTCAGACTTACCTGTAACCCTAATTGTAATGTAAAGGGTACAGGTCGGCCCCACCTTAATGTAATAGATAATTAATGTAAAAGATAATTAATTTGGTTATTATTAATTATATTGTGAGTTAGAGAGGTTGAACCTGTTGTGCCAATAAACACTTATGTTGACATGTTCAGTCTAATATAAGTAAAGGTAAATTCTTCATTGAGGAATCATATCTTTTGTGTGAGTTTGGAAATTTCAGCAAGTACATATTCTTGGGAAAAGTGCGCACCTCTCTTGGGCGCTAGTATTCTAGGGTTTGTGAGCACCCTTTTGTGTGCTAGGTTTTCTTGGTGGTGGAGGTCTTTCTCTTGAAGAATATAGCAAAGGATTGGATGGGTTTTCTTCCCTTGTTGAGAAGGGTTTCCTAGGATACTTCTTGTGCATGGTGTTTCTTCTTGTGATCTTTGTTGCTGCAACAAAATTATTTATGTTTTAAGTAAAATGCTAAAATGAAATGAACTTCATGATTAAACCTTGCCTATTGAAAAATCAACAGTTTCGAGGTTTATCAAATTTGAAATGAAATTTGAACTTGAGTTGATGAATCTTTGAGAAATGCAACCCAAGGACACATTTCTCTCATCCTTCCACATGAATTTAATCGTGGTTCATGGAAATTGAATTCCACCCTACACACTAGTACACTTGAGGTGGGATAATGGCAGAATAGAGGGATAAGTGCTCGGACATTTCAAGTTGGTTGTTGATGCCTAGTAAATTGGTAAGTTGCTTGATTTGTTTTTTTGTTTGTTTATGTCATCTATGGTTTGGTCTCTTTTCTCCTCCAATCTCTAATGCTAGTGAGAAGCATTTCAAGCTCCCCTGGTCTTGGCTCTACGATATGATCTGTCTCTAGGACATCCAAATTTGGAGGTTTTAAGACATTTGGGTTGTGGAATTTGTGCGTAGGAGCTTCAATCCTTTCTAGGGATCCTACGTTACAATCCATTGTCATCCCAGGAGCTTGTTCCCTTCCAAATAAGGTAAATTTAAGTTGTGTATATCTCATAAGAACCCAGGTTGGTCAAAATTCTAATACCCAGAATACATCCATTGAAGCTATCTTTGGTTGTTTAGAAATTCGTTATTTCCTGGTAATTGTGGGTAAAGTCGGGATATTTTTGGGCATATGTTTTAGTGTGAATTCCTACTCTCTTCGAGAGAAGGCAATTTATGAATGTAGTTTTTTCTTCGAATTATGGGTTGGTCGTCATTTAGTTTCCCTACATACAATATTTAAAGTTGTATGTTGTTATGTAGAATTTTGTTGTCTCTAGGTAGTTGTGGACAAACACTGGAGTTCTTTGGATCTATTTTATATAGTGAAATATTGGTGCCTTATCTTTGGGTTCAATGCTTCTTTTCATTTTCCATGTCAGACTCTTCAATAACTAATTATGTCCTTTAGGCATGGTATTTATGTCATTGGAACCTCAAATTTGAAATTCAGGTAGCCCATCATCACTGATGATTTTAGACCTGTTGGTGTAAGTTGAAAATTTAGCCTTTTATGTAGGTATTCTCTATAGGTTTCTTCTGTTGATTCTAAGGCAATTGGATGGTAGAATTTGAGGGAGGGGCCACCTCTTCATTCTATAGATTTTCTTGCCAATCCAAGTAAGAGAATTGGTCTCTTTCATTGACATCCTATTCATTTCTATCGCACAAGTCTTGTTATTATGGATAACGCAGGAGCTTTGCAGAGTCATGCACCACCATGAGGATCTTATTCAAGCCAACCAAAGTGATTTTCTCACACTCTCTTCCAAAATCACAAATATTGAGCAAGCCCACACTACTCAGATTGCTAACATCACAAATATCCTAGTGAAATAGAATCAAAGACTATATTCCCTTGAAGTAGAATGCCATCGACTATGAGACTTCACACTCATATAGCACATGGACTCATTAAGAATGGATTCCAACAATAGAAAAATATAGAATTCCTACCATATTGTGCTAAAGGAGGATGAAACAATCCACCAATTGATAGATCCTATGGAAATTGAAGGACAAATCTCCCCTTAGTCTAATGAAGGGTAAGAAGATGTGGGTAATGCTCTTGTTTTCCATTAAACTTATGTGTTTTTGAGTTATTTGTATCTTAAGAATATATGTTAAACATGCCACATGTAGGCATAGTTGGAACTTTTAGTTTGTAGTAAGATGGAATCTTTTTGATGTATTCCTAGAGAATTGTCTTATATTGCTAAGGATATCAAGAATCAACTCTATGTAACTTGCTGCAAGCTTCGACTGCGGCCTTTTGAATTAATACCAATTTTGTTTCGGTTAAAATATAAACAACCACATCAGCAATATTATTAAGACCTTTCATTAAATGTAATGTTTCACTAAATTAAGATTAGAATAAAACACATAATAAATCATTAATTGCATAACACTCCCCTTAGTATTGACTTTTTGTTTTCTTTCCTTTTTTCTTATTTATTTATTTATTTTTTTATGGAAAAATCACAATTTTTATTATATTAAAAAAAGTGACATTCTACATAGGCCTTTCATCATTTCAAAAAATCCTTCAAAAGGATTCAAAGATATCAGGGCTAAAAAATACTCTCTAATATTAGAGATGACAAAAACATAACCGGTCTCAAATCTTCACCAACAAAAAAGTCAACTGCACCTCAAAACATCAAAGATCATTAGAGTCCTACTAAAATACTTGAGCATATAAATATACTCATAAATGACCATAGTCCACAAATAAATAAGCATGTCCAGATAAAAATTATATCCTTCCTCTATAGATTGCATAATAAAAACCATAGCCATCTTTAAAAAAGTTTTTGATCAAATTCAGACAAGAGGACAAATGACCTGTGCTTGGATCTTCTAGCTACCAGACTCCAAGTCCACACCTTCTTTAGGTAAACCATTTTTATTTGAGTTTCTTTCCCTATATATGTGCTGATAAGAAATATAGGTGAAAAGTAGATTGCATAGTTAGAACCTCTTATCAAATTGGTCTTAACATAATTTTTTCTAACAAATAACTAGCTGCGAATCCCCCAAAACTTGAACCTTTTGTGCCCCTGTATTTGTAGCCAGTATAAGTGATAGTTTCAAAGCTGCAAAATCATTATAGTTGTTTGTTACTCTTTCTAATATTGTCCTAAATTTAATCTAGTGTGAGTGTGATAAACTGACTATACCCCCTGTTCCACAACACCGAGGCTCCCTTTGAGTTTCTCCATCGAAATAAATCCTAGCACCTAATTTATCAATTTATTCCACCACAATTTTCCTTGGAGGATTTTTTGAATTGAGCAAAGTTTTTAAGAATAGTCATGCTTTGGGAGGTGCACTAAATTAGAAGAATAACCTTATCTTCAAAAAGGTCGAAGCTCCTAGACAACCATATTCCCCGGGCCACAATCATAGGTAAATCCATGAATTTTTATCACTACCATATTTGAATCCCATAATCTAAGACTTTCCTTAATATATTTTCCATTCCATCTCAAAACGTGGTCAACTAAGATCACTAGCTCCTTCCAAGCCTGTAAGTATAAGAACAAAAGCATAATAAATGAAAGATTGACTCTTCACTTTCCTTACACAAGGGACACCTACTTAGACCAACCTTGTTCCCTTTTTTGAGATTGTCCCAAGTGAGGGCTCTATTGGTTAATGCCAACCACATGAAAATATGAGATTTTAAGAGACATTTGTACTTCTAGAATTTATTCCACCACCATAATGCATCTTTAACATCTAGTCCTTCACACACATTCTTATACTCCAATTTTGGAATGTAAGACCACCCCATATTTTTCTTTGACCACAATGCTTCATTATCTTCATCTTTGATTCTGGCTTGACTAGCTCTAAGCTTGGAAATATATCCATTCCACAATATTTCCTCTTCTTCTTTGAGTCTAAGAAGGTTAATTGATTTCCACTCATGATTCTAGATTGAGGTAATGTTACCATCTCAATATTGAGAGAGAGTATAAATACCCTTTCCTCTAAGAGTATTGATGAAATGATTAGTTAGCTTTTATTCATCTCCATATCCCACCCATGGGTCGACACCAATTCTAATCCTCACCCTTTGCAAACTTTCCATATTGACCAATTCTTTATGAGATAAAATCTTGAAACAATAGCCTTCAAAATAATTGATATAGTTTTACAAGACTTAGCTAGAGATATTATCCAGTATTGTATTGATTTCAACTCTATGCATTTATGTGTTATTACATGACGTTGTAAATTCCTTCCACAAATAAGCCTCTAGACACTTTTATCAGATAAAGAATATGGAAATATAGGGATATTTTTTATGCCTAACCTCCCAGATCCTTGGGTCTTGCTATTTTTTCCCATTTAACTAAAGGTGTGCCATTTTTATCTTGGCTTCCAAACCATACAAATATATCACTAATTCTCTCCAATTTCTCTATCACACCTTTTGGAATAAATATCAAAGTCATCTATAACACTAGAATGGCTTCTAGCACCGATTTGACCAAAATAAACTTGCCTCCCCTAGAAAGTCATTGATAACACCATACAACAAACCTCCTTTCCACCTTCGCTATACACAATTCACAATCTTTCCTCCCATAATCATTAGGCATTAGATGAATTCTAAATACTTGAAACCACCTTGCGACTCAATTCACTGACATGGAAATAACTTTGAGAACAAATTTATATCTTCGTCACATACTCCAACAAAATAGATTGTAGACTTCCATATATTTATCCTCATACCAATAGTTGTACATTGAAAATCAATAATATCCTTCAATTTCATTGCATCTCTACTTGATCCATCACATTATGATAATATGTCATCCACAAACAATATATGAGTCACTTAGCCCAAAGTATTTTTTAGTGGCGAATTATAGCCGAAATAATTATTTTCACGTTGGCGAATATTTTATATTATTTAAATATATTATATTTCACCTTATCTCAAAACCCTATTACTATTTTTAGACATAAATAACCAAACAATATATCGGATGATAAATCATATTCGCGTATTTTCAAGGGGAAAAGAGAAACCTATTTTCAAGCACAGGGGACACATTTTCACCATTACCATGGGTTGTGTTTAAAAAATAATAATCCATGAATATTTTTTGAAGGTAAACTATAGTTAAAATGCTAAATTTTAGGAGTTTTTTTAGGTTGGACGAATTATTATATTAAAATATAATTTTTGGCAATTAATTTTTTTTAAGGTGAAATATATATTTTTTTTAACAAAAGTTGGTGGATTTTTATTCAATAAAAAGGAATGGTCGAAACCACTTAGAACAAAAAAGAGAGCTAGATAGCATAACAAAGCTACAACTCTGATAGAGCTTCTAACAACCATAATTCCGTCCTTCTACTATTACTTAGCCAGATTCTAACAATACTTCTATGCTAAACTATATAAATTCAGTAATAGATACCATTCATACATACTGTAAAACAAAACATACTCATAGATTTGCATCTCGATCCTTCCCAGTTCCATTACTAGGCTTGTCACAATCCTTCGAAGATGCCACAAGGTCATTTAAGTTTGGAATTTGTGCCATCTCCGACAAAACCTTGTTGCCCATACTCCCTCTAGGGAGAGAATTCCCATGATCAACATCCCTTTGAGCCAACTGGAATGATAGAGATTCAATTTAGCTTTTCAGACCATCAACATCATCATGAAGTTTCCCCACCAAGACCGTGCGCTGAACTAGGGTATCCAAAGAAAATGAGACAATTGAACTAAGAGAGTTGACCCAAATAATCAAATGTTGTCTTTCCTCAAATTCATTCTCCACCATTTCCTTGTCCTATTGCAATTCATTATCCTATGAAGCCACATTGACCCAATTGCCCAGGATATGCAACAATTGAGCACAAAGAGAACTAAAGGATAAAATTATGGATCACCCTGATGTTGGATTACTGAGAGGGGGGGTGAATCAATAATAGAGAAATTTAATAATTTTTAACCATAAAATGCAAGTGTTATATCATTGTAGCATTATCATCCAATAATTTCAGAGTAAATAAACAATGAACAAATGAGAAATCATACACACGCAGTACACCAGTGTTTTTACGTGGAAACCCAAAGCGAGAGAAAACCACAAAATTCTTTTTCTTATATGTCTTTAAGAATTACATTCATTGGAAGCATCAACTTCCTTTGTTTTCCATCTGCAATTGGAATGAGGCTCCAACCAAAAGGAGGCTACAACCCCTTATGTTCTCCCACTACAACTGGAAGGTGGCTACAACCACCTGTCCTTGCCCCGTCCAACCTCCCTATCATAGAAGTAGAATGATGGAACCACTGTCACACTATCACTGTGAGATGTATTGCTGTAAACATGTACCAATCAACCTGTACCAAACAACCTGTAACAACCTGTACCAAACAACTTGTAATCAACCTGTTTTTATAACCCTAAATTTCACCATACATGCATACCTAGCATAAGGCCCTTTTACTTACCATTTTTTCCAAGCCATCACTGAGCAACTCTTCTTAAAAACACTATTTTTGAAGATGTACGCACTTAGCACCATTACTTCCCGTGTATGTATGATAGTTGCACAATTAATGCCTACGTATGTACGCTAGCTGCACCACTACAACCTGCGTATACTCGCAAAAGTTGTAAAAATTAAAAATTTGCAAGGAATTCGTTGAGATTACGGGCTATTGGGTAGTTTCCCAATTGTCCCACCACCTATAGCCTATCACCCAACCGAATAACCATCCTTTTTTCATATAAAAGGAGGTGTTGGGGTCTCATTCCAAATCTAAGCATAAGAACAATGAAACTCTACCCATTTCACTTTCCCCCCTTGTCCCAAGAATTTGCAGCCACATTGTGAGTTTTGAGCTAGAATTCCCTATTCTTTCCTTTTTCCTCCATTGCAAGCCTAATCCATTCCATAGAGAGAGATGAAGAGGATAAAGATACATGGAAGAACAGTTGGAGCTTGGTGAAGAGGAGCCCGGACCAGGTTCAAGGAGCAGTCGCCGATCTCATTGTAAGTAACCTTGTGAGATTAATAAAAAGGAATACTTTTTCTGTCTCGAATATGACATGTTCAATCTTTATGTTTGATTTATATTTGATTATGACATCTAACCCACTGATTCATATATAAGATGCATGTTCATAATTCTTTTTTTGTTTGTTTATGAATGCAGGTCATCCTTGGGAGGAGACTTGTAGTTGAGGAACAATCGAACGCAAAAGGATCGACACCAGATGCAGAGTTTAAGGTAGAGTTACCAGATATTTTTACTTTATGTTTTATGCATGAATGTGGGGTGTATTTTGGGTAGTTGCTAAAAATTAGGAGACTTTAGACGGATAGATCTGCCTACATGTTGAACCCTAGTGTAGTCTATAGGGGGTTTGTTCCACTATAGCACCTGTACCATAAACAAGTGCATCAACCATGCACCAACCTGTACCTCAACCTGTACCATCAATGAGTGCATCAACCATGCACCAAATATGTACCAATCATGCATCAAATACACATAAACTATGACTCATCAAGATGTACCAACATCATCAACTATACACCTCATGTATGTGCCAACTCATCAACTACTTGTCTCAACCATGTACCCGACATGTACCTCAACCAAAAGACTTCATCAATCCAAATATGATTTGTAAATCTGTATTAGACCCAGTGTTTATGATCACATACCTGCAAACCTTCCTTAAATTTAACAACAAGAGACTACCATTTTCATCAAACTTTACTTTAGTCTCACATGACTAATTTTGGATTAGTCAACAACCCTAACTTGAAATAATCATAACTATGTACCCATAATGAATAAAGATATGAAAATAGTACTTAATGTTCTTCAATGTCTTTTATGAAATTCCTCCAGGTTTCACTGCTTGGAACCTCTCAGAAAAGGAGTTATTGCAAAAATGGCATACCTTGTTGAATTTTGGCTTATTCTAGAGAGCGAACTTGTAGAGCGTGCCCTGCACAGAATATTTGTTGTATAGATCTAAAAATGGTACAAAAAATAATACAGACTGTAATATAACCAATACATTTGGTATTACTAAATTTGGATATGTTATGAAGAATTTATTACATTTTTACCCGAAACACATGTTTTAGACTAGTTTCATGACTAGCCACAAACCCTATTTTCCACAGAGTGTAACTCCAACATACGACAAACCACAAGTTGAAATTTTTATCACAACTACTCGGATATGTTTCCTCAATGTCCTACAGATTTCATGGTCTTAATCATTATAGAAAAAAATTTATTGCAAAAATCGTGAGATGACCTGTAAATAACATACCTTAGAAAGCATCATCAAAAGAATTTATATTCCCTTGAATTTTGGCCTTCTTTACTTCACCTTCCCTCTGAAACTATCCTTAGATATCCTTTGGTTACCTCAGTCACTTGTATATATTCAATATGCTCAAGTGTAATTAAAATGAGAGACCCTTGCCTCTTATTTATACTTTTATGTAGCTTCCTCAAGGGGTTACCTTCTAACCATCTTAAACCACTTTCCTTATTTTAGGGCTAACCCACTTCTAACCACTTGTCCACTTAGTAATTTCTCCATTAAATTTATTATTTAAATAATTTCTTTTGTATCCACTTTGACTTATATTACACTCATGACTTCACTTTATTATTTAAATACTTTCTTCTTTGCAACCACTTTGACTACTTTGACCATCTGGGGATTCTAGATGACTCATGAGGGTTTTCACTTCACATGGTCATAAATCTCTAACTGTGAGGAGTTATGTGACATTCCACATACCACCAGAAATGGCATGACATGTATTATCCATCTAGAACAATATTTCCTTCAAATATATTAAAACTCATACCATTATACAT
Source organism: Picea engelmannii (assembly GCA_009831015.1). Lineage (NCBI taxonomy): Eukaryota > Viridiplantae > Streptophyta > Pinopsida > Pinales > Pinaceae > Picea > Picea engelmannii. The sequence goes on from ML777185.1 coordinate 3,222,853, forward strand.
CAAACAAACTTGGGTCCATTACCCAAACCTTTGTGCTACCAGAATTTGATACCAGACTTTCTTCAAGGGTTGACATAAATGAAAACCAACCCAAATAATTAACACCTGAACCAAAAATAGAGAAATCCCCAGAGAAACTAGTGTCTACTGGAAAGAGCGCACTAGACAAATTGTGAGCCAAACAATTAATCACCAGAGAGGAAATGAAAAAAGTTCAGAATATAGTAACTATCTTCAATACCATGAAACCCACTAAGGAATCAATAGAGAAACCTATACCAAGCAAGAACGAACCAAAATCATATCATGCAAAACAATCCTACAAACAATCCATCGAGAGGTGATGAAATACTACGCCCATTGAGACTTCCTCTTTGCCATTAATAAAAAGGAGATCATTCCCAAGATGGATAATTCATTCAATGTGTATCTTCACATCCTTGAGGTGATAGTTTCCCACAAGATTACCATGGAAAACCTTAATATGGTTTATGACATGACCCATATTTACTGGTCGTCGCTGTACTTTCCCGTCTGCACCTTTTACTTCCACAATGACTACTCTTCCCTCCTGAAGTAGATCGCTTGAACAGGCAATGAAGATGTACCAAAATCATAACCTCCTCATTGTGCTACACTTCCACCCATGAGCTAGAGTGATTGTCCCACTTCACAAACTAATGGCTTGTTCTGTCTTTAAATGCATGATAAGATGATGTCTTGCCTCATGCATGTGACCTCCATGTGGATTAAAGAAATTCTCCACGTGGTCTAAGGAGACCCAACCCATATGTCGAATCATTTAATCATAAGGGAGTAACACAACTCTCAACGCCATCGACTCCCAAAAGATTGAGAGCTATTCCCATGGCTCTATTCTCCATTTCATATGCTTATGTGTACACATTTTCCATTGGCACATATATTTTCCCTTTGTACATGAGAGTTCCATCCTCTTTCATCTCACAATGATTAATTTTCTGCTATGAATTTCCTTGTTGTAATGTCTCTTTTGTTTTTAAATATCACTGATCAGAATTTGCAACCTCAAAATTTTTGTCTCTTAAATCTGTGTTGAACATGATAATGGATGAAATATGTATTTCATGAGCTCTTCTATTGAGTGCATCAACCACCTAATTTTCCTTTCCTTTGATATGCTTAATTTCAAATTCATATTCACTCAAAAATTCCAGCCATCTAGTTTGTCTGACATTTAATGTTGGCAGTCTAAATAAATTCTTCAAACCATGGTGGTCTGTTCTTAACTCAAATCTTCAACCCATAAGGAAATGTCTCCACATTTTTAATGCATGAAAATGGGTGCCAATTCCAAGTCATGTGTAGCATAATTCATTTCATGTTCTTTTAGTTTTCTACACTCATAGCATGCCACATGATATTTTTTAGTAAGGAATCCCTCGAGCCCATCCTTTCATGCATCCCTGCACACTACAAAATATTCATATTGATATGCAATATTTATTATGGGTGCACTTGCCAATATGTCTTTCATCTGCTGAAAGCGTTCTTCACACTTGGAAGTCCATTCAAATTTCACTCCCTTCTTTTGCAAAGAAGTGATTGGGCTTGCAATCTTTGAAAACCATTTTATGAATCTTCGGTAATAACTGAAAAGACCCATAAATGATTTGACCTCTATCAAATTACTTAGCATTGGCCACCATACAATGAACTCTATCTTCTCGGGATCAACTATTATCCCATCTGCTAATATAATATTCCCCAAGTAGTGAATCTTCTTTTGATAAAAGATGCACTTAGTTTGGCATACAACTTGTGCTCTCTCAAAACTTGCAGCACCATTCTTAAATGTTGCTCATGCTCTTCTTTTGTCGTTGAATAGACAAGTATATCATCTAAGAAAACAATCACAAATTTGTCCAAGTACTCCCTGAACACTCCCTTCATCAGGCACATGAAAACAATTGGGAGTACATTTGATAGCCCAATAGGTACTACCGTAAATTCACAATGCCCATATCTTGTTCTAAATGTTGTTTTGTTAACATCCTCTTCCTTTATACTCACTTGATGATAACATGATATCAAGTCAATCTTGGAAAATATTCTTGCACCTTTCAACTGATGAAAAATATCATCAATCCTTGTAAAAGGGTATTTGTTCTTTATTGTGACCTTATTTAGTTGTCTAAAATAAATACACAACCTTAAGGTTCCATCTTTCCTTTTCACAAAAAGAATTGGGGCTCCCCAAGGTGACACACTTGGATGTATATACCCCTTCTTTAACAGTTCTTGAAGATGTATCTATAACTCTTTCATTTTTGGTGTGCCCATTATGTAAGGTGTCTTGGACACTAGGGAAAATCCTAGCACTAAATCAATAGGGAAATCAATGTCTCTCTTTGGTGGAAATCCTAGGATTTACCCAAAACATCTTGAAAATCTTTCAAGACAGGATGGTCTTCAATACTTGCCACTTTATCTCCAACTGTCTCTTCCATATGGGCTACAAAAATTTGACATCCCTTCCACAAATTCTTTTTTAGCTGCATGGATGAAATTTCTCTAATATCTACAACTCTCAGAATGCCTTGAATCTTGCCCTGCTGCTCTCCCTCATAAAGACAAGTTATTGTCTTGTTGTAACAGTCTAGGAAAACATTGTGTTTTCCAACCAATCCATGCCAATTAGGAAGTCATATGAACTCAATGGTATGATGTTCACATCTACCTTTGTTTTGAGTCCATTCATGTCTATTGGGTAATCTTTAACCAACTCATTGATATTTCTATTAGCCTTTGTGGCTAACTGAACTAACCAATATTTCTTATGTTTATTCCTTTGTAAGTGAAAACTTTCAACAATGTTATAGTTTATGTAACTATGCCTAGCTCCATAATCAATTAAAATTACTATGGGTTGTTATCAATCTTACCTTCCACTTCAATCATGGGGGCCTGATACTTTGCTTGATTATTGTCCAAGGCTGCATAAATCCTTGGCGTGATTCCTCCCACATCTTCAATTGTTTAAGCCTTCTGAATGTTAAGCCCTAAATAGTGGCTCATTACCTCTTAATTGGGGCATATTACATTAATAATGTTATTTTATTTATGTTGGCTTTATTCCATTAGTTGTAATTATGCCTCCTAGTCTCCTATATATACCAAGGAGACATTTTCATTTTGAATCATCTTGTAATTGAACATTTATGTGGGGATACGGAGGTTTCCCCCTCGAAGATGCTTATTATCTGAATTTCTCTCTTTTTTAAGGTGTTGATTACTTATTCTAAGGTTTTTCTATGCTATATTGATATTTGGTTCCTAACATATGGTAACAGAGCTCAAGGTCTTGGGGTTTTGCTGCTAAATCTGAGACACCTTGGAGTTTTCACTATAACTTTTTTTATTCAACATTTCAGAAGGAACAACTTGGAGGATATTTAGTAGACATATCAAGGCATGTTGGGTTAAAATTTCAGCTCCAGAGGTCTTATACTTTCAGAGATCCATCCTGTGAAATATAGGGTTCTAGAATTATCCTGAAATGAGTCATTGAAGAATTTTAGTTATACAAAAGTTTCTATAACGTTTTAGACCCTAAACCCTAGATGATATTCATAGAAATTAGTAAGGTATCTATGGTAGAAAGTTCAGCTTTTGGGTCATCTTCCATTTTTAGATACACCCTATGGAAGATAGGGTATCTGACTAGTCCTATTGACTAGTCTCAAGAAGGTGTTCCAGGTAAAACAATCATAAATTCTTCCTAGAGTATCCAAATTGAGTGAGACTAGTTGCATTGCATAGTGGACAGTTTGTAGTATTTCTGGTATGAGTTTCCGAATTTTATATCAATTATTTTGTGCGGGGAACACTATACAAGTGAGATATCCAGGAAAGGCCAAAAATCAACAAGTTGTGGGGAAGTTACCGTAAATTCCACTTGCCACATCCAATTTTGATCATAACTGTGGCATTGCAGAGAAGAAATATCAGAGACCTACAAAAAAGAAAATTTTATAGTTAGAAGGGCTAAAATTTTTGAGATACAATAAAAGGAAGATTGTCTAGCAGAACCACCTCAAAATCAAGGTTTAAAGTGATACTTGGCCAACATGCCACCAAAAAAGGGAACTTCTACACCAAATAAGCCTCCAGACAATCCTACTTGGACTCCTGATGAAGGTGAAGAAATGCATAGGGACATAAATGATTTACAAACGAAGACAATAACAAAAGATGAACTACAAGAGACAGAAGCTAAGTTGGAGGCAAAGATGGATGGTTTAAAAGAGGAGATATTGGAAGTATTGAAAAATCTCATAATAGAGAGGACACCTGAAAGTGAAAATGTATCTCATGAAATTCATGATGAGGACACAAGGAAGGTGAATCAAGAATGGAGAAACCCCAACTTTGGGTTGAAGACCAACCACGTTCCTAAGATCGATATGAGGAAGTTTGATGGCAAGGACCCTATCGCATGGATACTTCAGATGGAGCAATTCTTTGATCTACATAATGTGCCACATACACAAAGGGTATGAATTGCTTCTTTATATTTAGAACCCAATCAATTTGTATGGTATAGATGGCTTTGTTCTCGCAAATCACTCGTCACTTGGACAATTTTCATGGAATAAATGATAACACACTATGAGGATACAAGGAGAAATACCTTCTTTAGCTAATTGATAAATATCAAGCAAAAGGGTTCAGTTACATAGCACATTGAGAACTTCCAAAGACTGAATATAAAGGTAACAAATATTCCAGATGAGCACTTGATTGATGTATTCATAGGAACTTTAAGAGATAACATTCAACATGAGGTTCACCTTTGGGAACCCAAATCATTGGAGAATGCATTTAGGGTGGCAAGAAATGTTGAAAGTAAAAATATGGCTATGGCTACAAGAAGGACCAATCCTAACATCTGTAGAGAGAATAATGCTCCTTATTCTAAAACACCTCAATCTACAAGGTTGACACCTCAACATTTGGAGGAAAGAAAAGCAAAAGGTTTATGCTTTAATTGTGACAACAAGTACAGTAATGGACATAAGTGTGGTGAGAAGAAATTATTCTACATAGATTGTGAAGAGGAAGAATAACAAGAACAAGAACAAGAACCATCTCAAGGTGAAAACCTAGAATCAATTTCATTTGACGAGTTGACTCCCATGATATCGTGTAATGCATTAGCTAGAATTAGCACTCCTCAAACCCTCAAGATCGAAGGATATATCAAAAAGAAAAAGGTAATAGTCCTAATTGATTCTGGCAGTACTCATAATTTCATTCACTATAAATTAGCCAAATATCTCAATTGCTTTGTATATCCAGCACCA
>ML777185.1:3228247-3241854 GCA_009831015.1 Picea engelmannii
ACAATGGATTTTAATTTTCAAGAACTTTTCATGAAATTTTCATTGGAAGGAAAAGAAATTGAGTTAAGAGGTATCACAGGGAAACCTGGTAAGGTGATAAGCTCTAATGCCATGAAAAAATTATTGAAAAAGGGGCATCAAGGTGTTATTGCACAACTATGCTTACTAGATGTTCAAACATCTAAGCCATCTATTCCTCTAGATCTCCAAGGGATCATTGATAAACATACCAAGGTATTTGAAGATATTCCCAAAGATCTTCCACCCACTCGAAATCATGATCATGATATTCACCTAATTCTTGGGAGTGTTCCTCCTAACATAAGGTCATACAGATACCCTTATGCCCAGAAGAGTGAAATTGAGTGCATGGTTGAAGAAATGTTAGAGGCTAACATTATTAGACCTAGCCAAAGTTCTTACTCTGCACCAGTGGTAATGGTATTCAAGAAAGATGGCTCATGGTGTATGTGTCCAGATTATAGAGAGCTCAACACGATCACTATTAAATATAAGTTTCCCATTCCTGTCATTGATGAATTGTTAGATGAACTACATGGATCAATCTATTTAACAAAGTTGGATCTTCATTCAGGGTATCATCAAATTAGAATGAAGGAAGAAGATATCCCAAAAACAACATTTCGAACTCATGAAGGCCATTATAAATTTTTGTTCATGCCTTTTGGCCTTACAAATGCACCTTCCACATTCCAAGGGTTGATGAATTCCATTTTCAATCCCTTCCTTCGAAAATTTGTGTTAGTAATTTTTGGTGATATACTAATCTATAACAATTCTTGGGAATATCTTGTGCGACATGTTGACAAGGTGCTACAACTACTAAAGGAGCAACAACTATATGCCAAACCATACAAATGTTTCTTTGGAGTGAAGGAGGTAGAGTATTTGGGTCATATTGTATCTCATGAAGGTGTCAAGGTAGACCCTAACAAGATTAAGGTCATGATGGACTGGCCAATTCCCAAAACATTGAAGAATCTTAGAGGATTTTTGGGTTTGACAGGTTACTACCGCAAGTTTGTTCGGCACTATGGAAGAATAACAGAACCTTTAACGACACTAACTAAGAAGGATGCATTTTCATGGATTCCAGAGGAAACTAAATCTTTTGAACAACTTAAAGAGGTGATGTGCAAAGCTCCTGTCTTGACCACTCTAGACTTCACAAAAACCTTTATTGTGGAATGTGATGCCTTGGGAAATGGAATTGGTGCTGTCCTAATGCAAGAAGGAATGCCCCTAGCTTTTGAAAGTTGACCACTCAAGGGAAAGGACTTACACAAACCCATTTATGAGAAGGAAATGATGGCAATACTACATGCATTGTAGAGATGGCATCCTTACCTAATAGGTAGGCACTTCAAGGTCAAAATAGATCATGATAGTCTTAAATAATTCTTGGAACAAAGAATATCTTCAGAAGAATAACAAAAATGGGTAACCAAGATATTGGGTTATGATTTTGAAATCGTTTATAAAAAAGGGAAGAAAAATGTTGTGGCAAATGCACTCTCAAGGAAGGATGAAGATGTTGAGGCCTTTCTCTGTGCGATCTCAATCATCCAACCCAATTGGATAATAGAAGCAAAGGATGAATGGAAGAATGACGAAAAAGTGTGGGCTCTCATTCAAAGGTTGCAGCAGGATTCCAGTACATCAGATACATTTACATGTTAAAATGATTCACTATGGTACAAAGATCGCTTATATTTATGTAAGAACTCCCAACTCAAACAAAAGGTACCATTGGAATTGCACACCTCTCTAGTATGAGGGCACTTAGGATTTTTAAAAACCTACAATAGGGTCAAGAAGGAATTTTTTTGGGATGGCCTTAAAACTGATGTGCAAAGGTTTGTGTCAGAATGTTTGGTTTGCCAACAAAATAAGGTGGAAACAATTAAGACCCCATGTCTTCTACAACCATTAGCCATCCCAAGTTAGCGCTAGGAGGAGGTTTCCATGGATTTCATCACAGGGTTACCGAAGTCTGAAGGAAAGAATGTCGTCATGGTGATTGTTGATAGAATGACCAAGTACGCACACTTTTGTGCACTCTCTCATCCCTTCAAAGCTAGTACAATTGCCACTGCATTCATGGAGATAGTTCAAAAGCTACATGGCAGCCCAAAGATTATTGTAAGTGATAGAGATCCCATCTTCACTGGACATTTTTGGACATAATTATTTTCTTGTTTGTGTACTCAATTGGCTCATAGCTCATCCTATCATCCTCAATCTGATGGACAAACCGAGATAGTGAACAAATGTCTGGAAGGATACCTTTGTTGCTTTGTCTCTGATAAACAAACACAATGGTTCAAATGGTTACCCTTGGCAGAATGGTGGTATAACACTTCCTTTCATACTGCAACAAAAATTACACCATTTATGGCACTCTATGGATACCACCCTCCTTCCATCACTTCTTATCTAAAAGAAAAATCTAAGGTTCAAGCAGTGGAAGATCACATTGAGCATCAACAACAAGTTATCCAAATATTAAAGGACAACCTCACCATGGAACAGAATCGCATGAAACAACAAGCAGATCAACATCGTAGTTAAAGAAGTTTTGAAGTAGGGGATTGGGTGTTTTTAAGACTACAACCATACAAACAGATGTCCCTCAAGCAAGCCAAAAAGGATAATAAATTATCACCAAAGTACTATGGCCCTTATAAGGTTTTTCAAAAGATTGGTACTATGGAATACAAGTTGGTGTTGCCTGCATCTTCACGAGGAAGGAAAAATCATATTGGAGCCTGGAACCATCACCGACACAAGAATTCGCCAGTTGAGGAATAGATCCATTTAAGAGTATCTCATTAAATGGAGAAAAATACCAGGTGAAGATTATACTTGGGAAGATGAGTCTTTTACACAAAAGAATCCAGATTTACTCAAGCATTGCGGAAAACACTTGTCTCAAGGGGAGGGGCATGTTAAGCCCTAAATAGTGGCTCATTACCCCTTAATTGCGGCATATTACATTAGTAATGTTATTTTATTTATTTCGGCTTTATTCCATTAGTTGTAATTATATCTCCTAGTCTCCTATATATACCAAGGAGACATTTTCATTTTGAATCATCTTGTAATTGAACATTTATGTGGGCATATGGAGGTTGCCCCCTCGAAGAGGCTTATTATCCGAATTTCTCTCTTTTTCAAGGCGTTGATTACTTATTTTGAGGTTTTTCTATGCTATATTGATATTTGGTTCCTAACACTGAATGTTGTGGACAATCCTCATTCTTTCACCTTTGTGAGGGAAGTCCCTATATAAGTGATTTCCCTCACATCCCCAAAATTGTACAGGATTCTGCCTTGGCCTTTTCCCAAATGAATTTGCTATCTTGTGCTCATTTTGGGTTGATTTTCCTTGTTGATTTTCTTGGGAATTATTCTTGAAAAAGGGTAACTTAAAACATTTATACCTTTGATCCCTCTTTCCTTTTATCTTGTCATTCCAATCTTTTTGGAAGATTGGCCTCCCTCTGCTTTTCTCATGAAGATGTTTTTCTCTTCTTATATTCTCCTCCAAATTTCTTGGGTTATCATATTGTATATTTTCACGATAGAAGGAGGGAAACCCACTAAGATGTCTTTGGATTTTGACTTTCTCATCCTTGATGAAGCCAACATACTTCAACAACTCAAAGAACCTCTTCTCATATTCATTCATTTTCATGCTTCCCAAATTGAGTTCAAATAACTCTTTCATCTTCCTCTCATATTAATACTATGACAAATATTTTTTCTAGAAATATCCTTTAAATTGCTTCCATGAGACCTTCCTCTCATCAAGTTATTTTTCTTTCTTAAGCTGATCCCACCACATGGCTACCTTTCCTTCTGAGTGGTAGGTTGAAATTATTGTTTCTACCCTTGAGGGGTAATCATGCACCTGGAAATATTTCTTCATTTCCAACAGCCGAGACTTGGCCTCTTCTCCCTTCCTATGCTCACCATTGAAATTTTCTATCTTGATTTTCTTGAGTTCACCTTGCAAGATGTCTGTCTCAAGCCTTATCCTCTTCCTCCCAACATGAGACACACTTGGGGTACTCCCTTGCCCTAAACTTGCACGAGCTCTCTTAGTGTATTTTCCTAGGGAATGATGGCACCTACTCCTACTCCTTGATTTCTTTTCATTCCCATGCTCATCCCTTTTTTATAGAGATCTAGATGTTTTCACTTGTCTAGCACTAGTTTCTTTCTTTGTGCCAGAGTATTTATTTGCTTGCCTCTAAAACATGTTCAATATCTGTAGTATCTCTCATTGATATTTCATAATATTTTCATTATCATCCTTATATCTCTACACTTGTCTTTGCAGGTTTATCATAGTTATAAGCTCTTGCATTCCTCTTCTTCCATTAGAATCTGTCTCAACATTTCCCATGCTGACATATAGACTTCCAACCTCTCACCTCTTCCTCATGACTGCAGGACCCTTGGGCATCCTCCATGACTATGGTTCTCATACAAGAACCAAAATACCTCTCTGTACCTCTAACTTATGTAAGCAAATAAATTTTTGTTAGACAAAAACACATACATACACAATTCTAGAAAAGAATGCATAAATTTTCCTTCTCTTTAATTCCACTAGTCATCTTCTTTTTCATTGACTCTAACTTAATCTACCCAGATCAATTTTCTGGGTTGATATATGGATCCTTCTCTCCAAGATATTTTCAATGACTACTTTCTTTCTCAATTTTGAGCTCTGATAAGAAATTTATAGTCATCTGAATATTGCTAATTCACCTCTTTTGCACACTTTTCATTTTGGTGAAATTAATCCCAGACACCAACTTCTGTTACTTGTTGAAGTAAAACTGTAAGGAACTAGGGAAAATTTTGTATGAGACATAGATAAAAATGATGACATGGAATTGATAACAACTCTCATATTATCCCTCTGATGCTCCAGTAAAAAATTGCAGTAATATGGAAATGACAACTTTGTCATTTTTACCTCTTTTTCTTGAATTTTTTAGTCAAATTGGCTATCTCCCAAACTTCGCATTTCTAGAAAAACTTCACTAAACCAAAGTTGTCTGGCTTGATGAGTGTAAAAAATGTCGAGTAGATAATTTTTTTTCATGTTTTCATCTTGGGACCCTTTTCATCCTTTGAAAATCCCCAAATCCCCCAAAAGTGGTCTAGAATAATGGTTTTTAGCCTATTTCAACATCCCCATTTCAAACACCTTATAATCCAACCAATTTCTTCACACAATATTTTCATGTCTAGTTTTCTGACATTCTGTACAAGTTTCAACAGTAACCGTGCTCCTACCACTGAGCTTGACCTTGATCTTAAAAAACATGTAATTTTCATTTTTCTGGAAAATAATAGCATGATTAGTCAGTGGCCCTCTTTGGCACTTTTGTAGCCCTCCTTACCATGGATGAAACCCAAAAGTTTCATCTCAATCTGACTTAATCTACTCCAGTTATTTTCAAAATACGTTTATGGCTTTAGACTCCGTTTTTTTTGAGACTATAGGATAAATTTTCCTATGTGGTATCCTTCTTCTCTTCTTCCTTTTCGAAGCCTGCGTGAACATAAATTTTGTATTATTCATCTATATTCACCATGTGCACAATCCACAATGCACAACAATAATATATAGCACATGCCTTGCACACCAATATTAAGTGCGCACAACTTTTATACTGCGCACCAATATCCAGTGCGTGCAATTTTTTATATCACACACCAATATTCAATGCACACAACTCTTTTATATACCACACACCAATATCCCAGTGTGCACAAATTTTTCTATCGTGCACCAATATTCAGTGCGCACAATTTTTTTATGTCGCACACCAATATCTGGTGCACACAACTTTTTATACCATGCACCAATTTCTAGTGTGCACAATTTTTATGTCGCGCACTGGCACCAATATCCAGTGCATGCAACTTTATTATGCCACACACCAATATCCAGTGCATGCAAATTTATTATGCCACACACCAATATCCAGTGCACTCAACTTTTATTCCATGCACAAATATCCAATGCACACAACTTTTTATCCCGCACACCAATATCTAGTGCGAACAACTTTTTATACCGCACACCAATATCCATAGAGCACAACTTTTTATGTTACACACCAATATTCCATGTGCATCAAAAAATCCACACGATGTAGTGCCAAAATTCAGTGTGCATGCACTCCACACCAATATTATGTGTGTATCACAAGCGCTACACCACACAACGCCAAAATTCAGTGTGCACACACTGTGCACCAATATTCTGCATGTGAAAGTCCTTTCTTCGCTTATATGATTTTCCCTATTTCCAACTCGCTACCATCATAATCATCGTAAAAATTCATGACTCGATTTTCTAAGGAAAATTAGTCGTTTGTAGGTCGAAATGACCCCTCCATAACAACCATTATGAGTGCAATTCCAACTTGAATTTGCTTATAAATTTGGGATTTTTACTTAGTTTTCACCATTTTCCCCAAATCCAACACAACTCAAACGTTGATATGGCAAAGTTACCAAATTCATGCTAATGTCTGACCCATACAAGTCTGGTGTTGAACCAAAGAGATCTGATACCATTCTGTAACGCCCCCCTGCTTAACTTAGGAACATTACTTGCAGAAAATACACACAAATTCGAAAATTTTCAACTAACTAAATTCATGTATTTTACCAGCTACAAATCATATGGCGATTTAATTATTGCAGATACCAATTATTTGAATGTAGCTACATAATGATAGCTAACATAAATTCTGCCTCGTCACAAAGACAAGCCATGCACACAACAACCTTTGTATTGCACATGAAAACTATTTATAGTGCATGCACACAACAAGATTTGTACTGTGCATGACGATCCGAGCACCAAACCGATATCCTTTACCGTTAAAACTAAAATCAATTAAAAATATATTTAAACCTCGAATTACAAACAACATGACAATCAAGCTCAAGCAATTATCCATACTAGTTAAAAATGTAAATACAACTAAGAATTTCCCCACAACAACATATAATTCATTCTCATGCACAAATTAAAACAAACAACAATTAATCTTCATACATTAACTCAGGAAAATAGATAAATGGTTGTATTTTTAAAATTTTTGTGCAACTAGTTGTTTGGGAAGGACATTCCACCCAACCGTAGACTTGCTGCTCCAAATATCAACAACAAGTCACCCCTGAGCTGGGGATAGGAATCCACAATATAAGGGTGCGTCTCACCGTCCAATCACAACTTAAAATCTCACAACCTACTAGTATTCTCCTACAACTATCCATAATTTCCTCTAGCTATCTTCTTCTTGACTTTCCCAACCCAAGGAATGCACCCATTCACTGTTCTCAATCCATCGGGCATCCTATTCATTTATTAGGGTCTCTCTGTCACATGTAACTAGGAATCTCTCTATTGGGAACTCAAGGGAACTCACTTCCAGTAAAAATACAAACAACAACAATAGACACTTGTTGTTACAATGCAACTCACACAAGAGTTCACTCTTTTGGCCTAAAAACCTAGCTCTTCCATCTTCAACTCCAAAATTCTCCAAAATCCTCTAGCATGCTCCAAAATTCACCCAACCTTATTTATCTATCTCCAATTCTATTTTTATATACTCTCTGCTTATTGTTCATGTAAAACTCAATGTGTACAAACTATATGTTCTCCCCCTACAAATTTCCTTTATTTTCCAAAGATAGTTGAATTCTCACTTTGCCCAATGTTGATTGTAATTTATCCCCCCCATGATCTCCAATAATTATGGGATGTGAATCCCACACCCACCCTCTTACATGAGTTTAATGATTGGGCTCTCATACACTCAAAGGAAAATTAGAAGTCATCCCAATGATAATAAAATTCAGGAAAATGGGTTGAATTAATATCCATAATTGATTCCCCCTTGGACCCCTCTTAGAAACTCTCTTCTCTTTTGTAAAACTCACCCCTCATCTCTATCCATATCCCCTAATAGTTGGCATCACATTTTATTTACTTAAAAAAAAAAAATACATTCACATATTACAGTGCTTGGCCATAGCTACATTCATATCTACATTATGCATAAATTAAACTGGGGATTATAATGGGGATGTTACAACCAATATAGAATAAGACTTGAGCCACAAAGTCCCGGTCGACCTTGGAAAGCCCCATCAAACTTACCCCAAGGCATCGGAAAATTTATCACTAGTTCTTTTAGCATCTAGAGTTTGGGAGGTCGCACTAGGTGTAAGCCGCCAAGATCTCAACAACTAGTAAATTGGGAGTTCAACTTTTAGCTTCAAAAATCATACTATTTTGTGCAAGCCAAAGCCTCCAAATTAAATAACAAGGAAATGCACAGAAACAAGATAGGACGTTCAACTAAATCCAATTTCTCATGCAAAGTTCCAGAGAATCCATAGACCATTATCAGAAACATTTCATCATCCAGAAGGAATCTTGCCAAACCCTTATGGAAAAAGCACAGGTAACAAAAATATGATATACATATTCTAAATCACTTTTGCATAAAACACATCGGTTTGGACCATGCCAACATTGTTTTTGGTAATTATCCCACGTTAAAATATTATTTGATAAAGCTATCCAAACAAAGATTTTGATTTTAAGTGGACAATCTATTTTCCAAATGGAGGACCACCACCATAATCATTCTTTACCATGCACGTGTTCAGAGAGTGCTTCATATTCTAAATTTGACATCAGTATTCTAATTTCCTTTTTCGATGACCATACTATAGCATCCTCTAGATCTTGAAGAAATATTGCATTGTGGTTCAACATGACAATATAGTTTTTCCATTCATCTATGTGCTGATTATGTATGTTGAGAACCTCAACTGATTTCCAAGATTGAAAAATCATGTACGAGGATTCCAGATTAACTACATCTCTTAGGCGAAGAAAATTGTTAGCATGAATATTACGAGCCAAGCCATCAGATAATCAAAAGTTAGCAGGGCATCCTACCCAAGGATCAAGACCAAGCCAAAATATTTCACCATTGCCAATTTTCCATGCAACCCATCTACCAAGAACTGGAAATGCATTTACCAAAAATTTCCATACTATCAACCTACCTTTGATTGGTTTAATCTCCAATTGGATCCACTCCTCACAAATAAATGATGGAAAATACTTGGAGTTCATTTTTTTTTCCAAATAATGCATTGCTAAATATTAATCTCCATTAGCCTTTTGCTCTAAGATCCTGGCCAAATAGGTGAATATGTTTTAGGCACCAGAGCCAGAAAGGTAGGGTTGTTAGCTTTCAAGGCCGCACCCGAGATGCGAGCCTCCTTAGTTACCATAAGAAAATATTTGCAAAATAATTAAGAAAAACCCAAGTAAAACTCAACCGTCCATATGTCAGGACCTGGGATTTTGGCCTTCTTGAAAGATTGCAAAACACCGAGAAGCTCTTCTTTTGTGACTTCTTTTTACAAGGAAACATTATTCTCTTGATCCACTATTTGAGGAAAAATCCTAATAATCTTAAATTGATCCTCAATATAGGATCCTTCCGGTTCAGAGAAAAATTTCTTGAAATAGTTCTCTATATTTGAATCTATATCAACAAAATATGGAGCTCTACTTCTGTCCTCCCTTCGAATATTCTAGATAGTGTTAACGAAGTGATGAAAATTTGCATAACGATGGAAAAATTTCAACTTCAATTTCCTCCAACAAACCTTTAGAGATCTCTAATTCGACCAAGAATTTTTCCATATGCTTATCTGCCTGAGTCTCAAAATTTTCTTCAACTGCTATAAACTTCTTGAGAAGATTAGCAATATCATGCATGACCGGATTCATCCAAATCTCAATAGGAAAACTAAGAATTAACACCCGTATATGTTGATTAATAAAATATTCACGAAGTGGATCGAAGGAAGGATGCTAATGCTTTAAGAGAAAACTATAAGGACCTAAGAACCATGTCCTTGCCATGATAATCTCTAGATCCGAAGAGTTTTTAAATTCAAACACTAACCAACCCTTTAAAAGGACATGAAATTACAGAATGTAACCAAGATTTTCTTTCCAGGAGGAATCACTATTTCAAAATATTTGTTACAATACGACCTTCAAGTAAAATTTTAAATCAAACCAAGTAATTCATTACCTTTCTTAAGGTTCAATAAATCAAATTTGGCCTTAGTGGAAGTTGTCCATCATCACACACACACACAATTAGAGAAAGAGTGGAATTATGAGACCAAGTTCATCAATGACCAATTTTATAAAACACCTTGCTTCTTATGTGTAGCAATTGACATCAAATAAATATTAGTAGATCAGGCCCATAAACATGTAATACGTATTTAACCTATTATTCTTATGTCTTTTGATTAATATCCAAGTATATTTAAAATATCTCATTTTTGATATTTTGTACATGTGTTTTAGTGATATTTTATACATGTGTTTTAATTCACATTTATTATGGTATTTATAAGTATTGTTTAATATGCTTAGAGTTCAATTTGGTAGATTATAATTTATTTGTAGAAGGGGACATATCAATCGGAAATTTACTCTTAAAGTACAATGTGAACTTTAGAAACTCATCAATAATTGTTATATCAATTAATTGCAAATTATTAAGGCTCTTCAAATATAGTTATTATTGATATAGTAATACAAAATAGAGTTTCTATAAATTATTCTTCCATCTTGTAATCTCTCATGGTTTATTGAGCCTATCAAAGATAGCAGACTAGATGTAAGTTTTAGATAAAGTTGTTGAAATGACCACCCCTTAATCATGGGATCTACACTAAACTATTCCTTCTTCACCTCTTCACCATTTCCTCTATTTATTTTCCAAATACCATTAACATTTTTTCTATGATATGCAAATTGGTGAAAGAATCTTGTGTTTTCATCACCGTTTCCAAGTCAAATGGCTTTGCTTTTTAGTCTCTAGAAAGATTCTCTATTAACAAGAAGTTTTATCCTCCTTGATTCCAGCCTATAAACCTTCAATTTGAAGTCTTTTGATGGATATCCTACCACCTCATGATTTTATATGTCCCCTAGTTTTTCCTCCAATTGCAAAAGTTTATGAGAATCTTTTAACTTCTTCTTATGAGCCCATACTATATGATATGTTTAATATTTTTTGAAAAATCATATAACAGTTGATTCCCTTCTATTACCATAAAAAAACCTCCAATTGTCCTTCACCTTCTTCACAAAATCCTCATCCTCAATCCAAGAAGGATTATAGTTGAAAGGGATTGAGAGTTCTTTTACCATATTTTTCCATTTCCAGAAAAATTGGAAAATGGTCATACTCTTTCCCTGTCCCTACCCATTGCTTAAATGTCATCATATCATATGAAAATCCTTCTGATAATAAAAATATATCTAATATTTTTACTATACTATCATCCCCAACCCTCTTATTCCTCCAAGTTGGGCTTAAATTTACTAGTGCAACATCAAGTACACCATGAGATTTAAGCCTTTGTATACAAAATTCTATCAAGGAGTCTACCTAGGAAGCATTTCCCCAAACTTCATACCTTCCTAAGGAGAAATTAAGTCCCCCCCATAATGATATTTCCCTAAGAAATGACATTCATATTGAATAACTTCTCCCAGTAGATAAACCTATCTTGGTAGGGCCCATATATGTTAAGAACCATATGGCCCATAGATATTAAGAACCAAGAATTCCTTGTCCAACCCCTAAGCATAAAGCACAATTCCTAGACTTGAATAAATATGCAAAGAATTAGTACAAAGAAAAGATATACTCTTCCAACTATTCATAACACCACTATATCTTATTTTTGCATCAATAAATAAAACCCCCAACCCACAAAGGATTTCTTTAGGTTTGCTATAATTTTACCACTATCTCCCAACATTTCCTAGAGAAGGAGTATATTGGGTTTATTGAATTCCACCAATCATTTAAGAACATGTGTTTTGGAGGAACTACTTAAACCTCTACAATTAAGGGATAACATAATTGTGAATTCACCATGGCCTGGGGAGTAGTTTATCTAAGAACCCCATTAATGGATGTTTGTTTTCCCATCAATGCCTCACTAACTACCTTTTCTTGTGCCATGGAGAGGATTAATTCCTACCCTGACCCTTCCCTTCCTTTCTGGAATTCATCTCAAGACCTCCTTCAATTTCACCACATCCTATCCCTATGACATTCTTTTTCTTTTGCAAATTGTACCATGGACCTTTTATTTCTTCACCACAATTCCTATGCACATGGGAAACTTCCCTACTAATCGTCCATTAAATTACATCCTCTAATTTTAGATACATCACTAACCATTTCTCTGATAAGGTTAGGAACATAATTCTGATAGGACACCCTATCCGATAGGCCTTTCACCAAACCTAGATCCCTAAAATTATTTATATCCCATCTTGACTATATTCCCATATCAAAACCATTGATTTGTGAAAGAGACATATTTAAGAGAGTCAAGTAAGATATAGTCTTACTCAAAGATTCTTGCAAAAACCCCATGTCCTTAGTCACTCCATCCTTTTTAAAAATAAGATTGAGTTCAATGTGAAGTTCCAATGTCCTTAGTCACTCCATCCTTTTTAAAAATAAGATTGAGTTCACTGTGAAGTTCCAATGCCTTTGGATCTACTGCCTTAAGACCTTGACAATCCAACATACCACTTGAAACTGATTGAATAAGGGGGAAACCTAGATCCTTTTACTTAGTTCCAATCTCAAAGGATTTAGTTGATAATCAAAAGTGTACTTTTTATCATTTCGATCTCTAAACTACTCTGATATGAATTAATACATCCATCCAAATTCCGTAGAACCCTATAATAATGCTAAATACAAAATTGGCAAGTACCCTTAACATACAATAAAATTCTCTTTTCCATTAGGAAATGTATTTTCTTTGGTGCATACATATATTTTGAAACAAATGGAAATCAAAAGTGATGTTAGGTTTGTGATGAGTCACGTACAAGATACTGCTAACATGTTGTCGATACAGAGTAGCATTCATTGGCGGCGTAGTACACTGGATAGTAAATTTGACTCCAAAATAAAAGGGGGTAGGACAAGGTTTGCAATCCTTCACACAAGACATTTGAAAAAGGTCAACAACATACTTACACTGTGAAATGACAATGCCATCATCTATTTTCAACTTGTATCCTAGGAAAATAATGCAAATCACTGAAATGGAAAAATTCATAAGTGCTCATGGCTTTCTTCTTCATGTCAACAATCATATCATGATTACTTCCTATAAGAATAAAATATACAGAAAGGACAAGAATCAAAATATATCTATTGACATGTTTGACATAAATATTAGGATATTTATAAAAACAATGAAAACCAATTGAAAGAGTTTAATAATTTTATTATACCATGCTATGGGGGCTTGCTTCAACCCATACAAAAATTCAACCAATGAATGAGTATAAAATTCATTTTGAAACAAAACAATGGCTTTTTGCCGTATAAATCTCCTGAGAAAAATCACCATTAAGAAAAGTAGATTTTGTATCCATATGGGGAATCTCTCAC
>ML777185.1:3241954-3278245 GCA_009831015.1 Picea engelmannii
CTTCAACCCATACAAAAATTCAACCAATGAATGAGTATAAAATTCATTTTGAAACAAAACAATGGCTTTTTGCCGTATAAATCTCCTGAGAAAAATCACCATTAAGAAAAGTAGATTTTGTATCCATATGGGGAATCTCTCACCATAAACTAGTAGTGTGCAACAAAGCAATATGAATGGTGTCCATCTTGGAAATATGCACAAAGGTATTGGTGTAATAATTTATTTTCTTTTGAGATAATCCTTGTGCAACTAAGTGAGATTTATGATTCTCTGTGCTTCCATCCAAAGAGAAATTGGTCTTGTAGAACGAATTATAATTGATGGTGGTCTTCTTACAGAAAAGATGAACGAACTCCAAAATTCAATTTTTCATCAAATATTTGTATTATTATATGACTGAATCCTCCCATTCTAGTTTATCATGAGATTTTCATAAATCCAAGGATCACAAGTAGCCATGAATTTCACCATAATAGAAAAATTGTCTTGTTGTCTTTTGTCAAGAAGAATCCAAGCATCAAAACTTGTAGCATCAAGGTCCTCTGCAAAGCACTTGGGGTAGTGAATTTCATTCTTCAAATGAGATGCATATGTAATGGGAACATACCTTGAAATTTATTCAACAACCTTATCAATTAATTTAGTATCTAAGTTATCCACATGTAAATTATTAGAAGAAACAATAATTGAATATAAGAAATGAGAGGAGGCAACCCTAAAGAAGAAATATTCTCTTCCAAAACATCCATATAAATGATCACATTATTGATGTATGGATCATATAAATGGAACCCCTTTATTTCCACACAAAGATATAACAATTATGCATTTGCGACTCTTGGGAACCAACTTATAGCATTAGAGCCAAGGACCCTAAAATTTGAAAAAATGTTTTTTTTTGCTAGTCTATGTTTCTTCAAGCATGACCACATTTCTTACAATGTTGGGGTAAATGTGATTCAAGATATATGATGCAAAATCTACTTCTTCAATGGAAAATTTTAAATCCTACCCTCTACTATAAAACATGCCCCATATTGTTTCAACAAATGTGTGATTCTTCCTTTTGATGATACCATTTAGTTGAGAGATGTAAGATATAGTGTATTGAAAAGTGATGTTAGACTAGGTGGTAAAGATTTGAATTACTATAATTTATGTAGTACTTGACTCATTTACTTCAAAAAACAAAACCTGTGTGCACCTAGAATGATCATCAATGGAAGTGAAAATATACTTCGCACATGAAAGTGACTTTCCCTTCTTGAACTTCTCCTTTTGATGCTTCCAAAAATGCATCATTTAAAACTATTATTTGAACAATCTAAAGGGGGTGGTTGCACACCATGACCTTTCCTTCTCGAACTTCTCTGTTTGATGCTTTCCAAAAATGCATCTTTTAGTAAAGATGAGGAAGATAAACTATAAACCATCCTCAACCTACTCATCAACTACAAACTTCAAAAGTTCAAGTGATATATTTTCTCTTGAGATAATTTACTTAGAGAATCCTTTTAGCAACAAAGGCATGAGAGTGTTGAGAATCAAATGGAGTAAATATTGAAAATTTGCAAACTTTTTCATTAACATCCACATTTTGAACGACCACAACTTTAAACTTATGTTTAATGTCTATAACAACAATTTGGTTAGACCAAAGCTTTACTTTCTTACTAGTTTGAATCATTTGATAAACATAATGATAATTAACACTCAAATCATGGATTCACATGGTGTATATCATTCACAACATCATATTCCATAGTGATAGTTTCAACACTATATGGCAAGGATAGTGTCATCTACAATATATGATTATGTTTAGGATCAAGGGAAAAAATAATGAACCATCCTTAACCATGCTATGAGTACAATAGAATCCTAAATACATTTGACATTGGGATAAAAAAAACACAAACAATAACGAATTCACTTGCTCTATCATGAATACAATTTTTTTTCTATGTGCTGTTGTAAAAGAAAATAAACATAACATGGATAAATGCTAACTAGAAATTTCCTTTTTCCAGACTAGTTTTTAGGGATCCAAGTAATGATTCACTTCCTCTTCGAATGGATGAAACCAAATGAATTAACAATGAGTTTGAGGAAAACCAATGAAGAATGCATGTGACTCAATGCCACTTCTCTAATACCATGCTAAAATTAAGGATACAAAAGTGCGATAGAAAAGTAGGGACATTACACTAGACCACACGGGCACAAATTTTCCAATGGAGAAACAAAATATGTGGAAAATTTCCACTCTCACAAATATAATGCTTTATTACCACGCCACACATGATGATTACGAAGAGGATTGAGACTCCCATATATAATGATTAGTTCAAGCCAACTACCACAATAAATACAATTCACTAAGGGACCTTCTAAAGTCTACCATATTGACAAGAAACCATTAATCCACCTTATAACTACCATATTGATAAGAAAACACTAATCCACCTTCTAACTACTATATTGATTAGAAAMTATTAAGCCACCTTCTAATCACAACATTAATAATARAACATTATTAGTGATTTTCATCAATGACTCTAAATATCCACTAAGTTAAGATTACAAAAATACACATAGTGAACCAACATAGTCAACATATTATTTGTAATAATATTTATGAAATATCATAAAGTCATTGTATTTATTTCGCATAAAGATAACTTTAACAAACTACCATAGAGTTATTTACCCAAAAAACATTAAGGTTTGGAACATATGTTTTGTTGATCACTTTTAATGTTTAATAAATTTGGAGTTAAGATGAATTTATGCTAGTTTATACTTATCCATTCATAAACACTCCAAAAACATAGATATTAAGTGATACTATTGAGTTCTAGTGCTGAAAGTAGTTTAGGATAGAAGCAATAATTGGACATTGCCATGTCTATATAATGTAAGCTACAAAATTGTCACATAGGTGATTGTACCAAAAGGAGTTTAGGATAGAAGCAATGATTTTACAATGATACCTCTTTGTAATATAAACTACAAAAATCATTGCTAAAGTGAATGCAAATTAGGTGTTTGACATTAATACCTCTTTGTAATATAGACTACAAAAATCGTTGCTAAGGTGAATGCAAATGGGGTGTCCCCTTTTATGAAGAAGACCACCATTCTGATTTTATTCTTAAAATGATGGTTACAAAAGAAATTGATTGGGATAACATAATCTACACTAAGAGCTCAAGGTGCTCAAGGTGTGTTGGTGGAGAGGACTACTTCAAATTTGAGAAAAAATGAATTTATAAAAACAACCCTAAACATGCAATTTTTTTATTATTATCTATGTTTCTTGACTACACACATTTACAATTGAGACAAATATAAAACATTGCACCTCTTCCATTAATCATTAAAATAAGGAAAATTTATGATAGTGTGAAAAACAACTATGTGTAGATTGAAAAGTATCACATAACAAATGATGCAGGAGCATCTCTCCACGTCAGCCAGCCAGCCAACCAGCTGTGTCAAGTGCGTGCATTCAAGATGAAGAGAGGCGCATCCCTCATCTTCTATTTTGTAATTGAATGTAATTTAATTGCTTAGGCTGTTGAGCCATGGAGCCGTGCTTTTATGCAGGCATTAGGTAGATAGGCCTTTAATGTTTGTAAGGCTGAGATCTAGATCCAGATGCTGGACTAGACAGCCCATTCAATGTAATTGAATAGGGTTTGGAGGGAAGAGCTCGAAGAGCCCCCTCAGGTAAAAGAGATTTCAGATCTCATTTTGGTAAGTTGTTGTAGTTGTAAGAAGAGTAAGAGAGAATAGAGGAGAATCTGCGGTTAGAGAGCAGAAGAGAAGAGCTAAGACCTTGTTACAGGCCGTGCTCAAGAACACCTTGTAAATACAGGCATTTTCCATATTTAATACAAAGAGCAGTTTTTCCTGCATGACTATGTGTTAAATGAATGTCTCGGAGTGTTCCATTGTATGCTATGAATGTATGCTGTTATCATGCATTTGTAGGAGTGTGTTTGATTTCAGGTGAAGGTCTTTGAGGCTTCACACCAAGAGGGTGTGACAGAACGATGCGGGTTCTGATAGCCATGCATATTGGATGCATTTCTGAATACTATGGTTTCAGACAAAGACGTGTTGCGGCACAGGAACTGGAATCAACAACTTAGAGAAAGACCTCAAGGTTGCTGAACACCTTGGGGGCAAGGCTGTGTGGGAGAGACACAGTTGCAGACATAATTCTGCTCTGAATTCTATAGAGCTCTGCCAAGTGGGCATTGAGCATATGCACAAGGGTGCATTGAGAAGAACTCTACTGTGAGTTCTTAAGAAGGACTAGAATCACTGAGGATTCTGAGAGCTCTGCTAGGTGGGCATTGAGTAGGCGCATAGGGTGCGTAGAAGGAGACAGAACTGCTGGAAGTTCTAGAAGAAGACACTCTGCCAAGAGGGCATTGAGATAGTGTGCAGATAGGCACAAAGAAGAGAGGAGAACTCTTTGAGTTCTGTATTTTGAAGGAAGAATCCACTGAGGGATCTTCACAGGGTTGTTGAACACCCTGCAGACTCAGCAAGAGGTTGCTTGAGAAGAGGGATAGCCAGGAGGGCATCCATATTTCTCCATCTGCAGGAGAAGAAAGGAAAGAAAGAGCTGAGTTTCCTTGGAGGTCGAGAGCTCGCAGGGAGGAATTAGACAAAGGTCGAGGCCTTTGGAAACTTGGAAATCTTTCCAAGTAAGAGAAGGAAAGCGCCAAGAGCTCGGGAGGAGAAGCATCGGCCATTGGATCAACCGATAGAATCTGGACCGTTGGTTTTCACATCCAGGAAGTAGCAAGAGGAGCGTAGAGGAAGGAACGATCTGCACCATCGATCTAGAGAAAAGAACTCGTCAGCCATCGGATCGGGTGAAGATGCTCGGAGTTTAGTCTTTGGATTGTGCGCAAAATAACGGATCTAGACCATCGGATCTTGGTCCAAATACCCGACAGCCTTCGGATCTGTCGAGAGTTGCACGGAGCTTAAACCTTCGTGAACAACAGAGGAGAAATCCCGACAAGAGTTGTCATCGGGGTTTCGCATATCGGGATATCGGAGTTCTCAAAGACATGAGATTGGGAATTTTCATGGTGAAAGTCCCAGAATGATCTGAGCCGTCCATCGGTTGGGACACGTGGGCGAGATCAGGAGCCTATCAGCATTCAGAGGTTGAAGGGACAAGAAACGGAGCATTTCAGCATCAGAAACTCCGAAACCCCGAGATTGAATCTGAACTGTCCGTTTGTGGGGACATGTGGCGGGGATCGAGCGACCCATCGATATATCAGCTACCGGGGTTTTGAGTTGACAGAGAATTTCTGTCATCGGGGTATCGAAAACTCCAAAGTTGCGAGATTGGATCAGGGCCGTTCATCTGTTGGGGACACGTGGTGGAGATCCAGACTATCGAGGGAAGTCCCGATAGACAAGTCAAATAGGCGTATCGGAGTTCGGCATTTCGCGAGTCCTAGAGACAAGATGCCCGGGACATTTGAAGTCGCAAAATCGTGAGAGGCGGTCAAGACTATCCATCTTGAAGGGACGCGTGGCAGCGAGCGAAGTCTTCGGGAAAGGTCACGATAGGAGGATCACATCGGGAAATCGCGAGTCAAGATATCAAGAATCTCGTGGACAAAAGTCCTTGCATTTCAGAATTGTGAGGTCTGAAACCCTGATAAGGAGGGAAGCACCATCAAGGGGTCAGCTGTCAGCATATCAAAGAATTGGGGTTCGAGGAATCGACAGTCCCGTGGGAAAATACTTTTCAGCATTTGAAACCCCGAAGTCCCGATAGGTGGTATGACTGCGGTCATATAGAGGAAGGTCGCGTGGACCAAAAGTCTAGCCTGGAGGGCTAACGCGAAAAGGGCACGCATCGGTGAATTGGCTCATTGGAGATCGGGAGATCGCGGGGACAGAGGTTCGTGACATCGAGGATCGTGAAACCCCGAATCCCGATAGGAGGATACAAGGCTATGGTCTTATGAGAAGCGGTCGCATGGACCAGACCATAGCCAGGAGGGGCTAAGGTCGGAAGGGATCACATCAACGAATCAGAGTTTGCGAGTTCAACAGGACAAGAACTCTCGACGACGGGGATTACGAAACCCTGAAACTTGAACTGAGTCGGGGAAGATCATGGTTGAGTGTAGAGAGCCGTGTGGTTTAATTAAGGGCCCGTGGATTGGGTTTTCATTAGGGATTCCAGTAGGGAATCGAAAGAGATAATTCGGCTCAAAGGGGAATTTGAATGATCATGTGAGCAGGAGTGCGACAAGGTGGTGGTTGTGCTTCGTGTCTGCATCAGGTGGTATCAGAGCCTGATTCTTGCTTGTATATTTCAGGCAGGAAGAGGCAAAAAGAGGTGAAGTGAGGAGGTAAAGGAAGACAGAGCGCTGAAGACTCTGTGATGGGTGTTTGCAGGTAGGCGAAAATCAAGAAGACAGTCAGTGAAACTGTAGGATGAAGCTGGTAACACTCTTGGTGCAGAGTGACAGCAACAGGTTTGCTAGGAAAGAAGACAAAGACAACACCATGGTTACTGAAGGCCATAGGCATGCTGGGAAGAAGAGAAAAGCATAAGAGCTTGCAGAAATAGATAAAGAGCTCGCTGAAATAAAGGCAGACATGGAAAAGCTTGAATTGCGGATGCGGCATGATAAGAAGCTGAGATGGGTATATGAATGGCCCATGAAGAAGCCGAAAGAAAAATGGCCAATCAAGGAGTTGATGGCTAGAAGACAGCGTAGGTTGTTGAGAGGATGGTTGAGGTATGTTGAAAACCTCAAGCCCACAGCGGAAAAAATGGTTTAGGTATGTGAACCGGAGACTGGGGACATTCTCAGTGAAGAGAATGAATTGCGATCAATTGAAGATCTCAAGAACTGCCATGAGGGCAGAGAGGAAATTCCAGTTTGCCAGGAGGGCAATGAGTTGAGATCACTGTGGGATCTCATGGACTGTCATGAGGATAGCCAAGGAATTTCACATTGCTAGCTGGGCAATGAAATGAGATCGCTGCGGGATCTCAAAGACTACTAGGAGGGAAACAAAGAGTTTCTAAATTTCCAGGTGGGCAAAGAGATGAGATCGCTGTGGGATCTCATAGACTGCCAGGAGGGCAGTGGAAGCATCTCATATTGCCAGGTGGGTAGAGATGAGCATTCAAGAGTGTCTGAAAGTCTCATGGGCTCGGAGGTGAGTTCAATTAAGCAAGGAGTGCTGATGAAGATGGGATCAATTGATCTCATAATCTGCCATGAGGACAGTGAACAGATCCCATATTGCCAGGAGGGCAGGGATGATCAGGTGAGTTTTGATCAGCTCGAGGAGCTGATAGAGTAGGTGAGCTCAGAAATGGATTTTGATCAGAAGATGCAGCTGACAGGAGAAGAAGATGAAGAGGATGATGAGCATTCTGAGGAATGGCTCAGTATTTTCAGCCAGGAAGCTGAAAAGACTACAACATGGGAGTTCGCAGCAGAAGAAGAAGAAGCAAACAACATTTGCTTTGCTGATCTGTGGGAGCAAATTGAAGCCCTAGAAGAGAGGGTGAAAGTACAGGGCATGCACATCCAACAGGTGAAGTTGGAAGCTGATGAACAAGGCATGGGAGATCACAGTGATCTGTCCATGTGCCAAAACCTTTTGCAGCCGAGGAGACTGCATGAGCCGAACCAACCACTGGAGCAGCTGGATGAGGTGATAGAAGACATCAGAAGGCTGATGTTGAGGTCAACAGAGACTGCCAGTGAGGAGCAGCTGAGCAGAAGATAAGCAACAACAGCAGCAGCAGCAGCGCAGCAGCAGAATGGAGCAGATGAACAGCTCCAGAGGATGATTTGGGATCTAGGAGGATTCCCACAGCTGAGATGGGAAGCTCATGAGTAGGAGCTCATGAATTTTGCAGCTGAGGAGTATGATGCAGGAGCATCTCTCCATGTCAGCTAGCTAGCTAACCAGTCGTGTCAAGCGTGTGCATTCAATATGAAGAGAGGTGCAGCCCTCATCTTCTATTTTGTAATTGAATGTAATTTAATTACTTAGACTGTTGAGCCATGGAGCCGTGATTTTATGCAGGCATTAGGTAGATAGGCCTTTAATGTTTGTAAGGCTGAGATCTAGATCCAAATGCTGGACTAGACAACCCATTCAATGTAATTGAATAGGGTAGGTGAGTTTGGAGGGAAGAGCTCGAAGAGCCCCCTCAGGTAAAAGAGATTTCAGATCTCATTTTGGTAAGTTGTTGTAGTTGTAAGAAGAGTAAGAGAGAATAGAGGAGAATCTGCGGTTAGAGAGCAGAAGAGAAGAGCCGAGACCTTGTTATAGGCCGTGCTCAAGAACACCTTGTAAATACAGGCATTTGCCATATTTAATACAAAGAGCAGTTTTTCCTGCATGACTCTGTGTTAAATGAATGTTTGGGAGTGTTCCATTGTATGCTATGAATGTATGCTATTATCATGCATTTGCAGGAGTGTGTTTGATTTCAGGTGAAGGTCTTTGAGGCTTCACACCAGGAGGGTGTGACAGAACACTACAGGTTCTGATAGCCATGCACAGAGGATGCATTTCTGAATACTGCGGTTTCAGACAAAGACATGATGCGGCACAGGAACTAGAATCAACAACTCAGACAAAGACCTCAAGGTTGCTGAACACCTTGGAGTCAAGGCTGTGTGGGAGAGACACAGTTGGAGACAGAATTCTGCTGTGAATTTTGTAGAGCTCTGCCAAGTGGGCATTGAGCATATGCACAGGGGTGCATTGAGAAGAACTCTGCTGTGAGTTCTTAAGGAGGACCGGAATCACTGAGGATTCTGAGAGCTCTTCCAGGTGGGCATTGAGTAGGCGCATAGGGTGCGCAGAAGGAGACAGAACTGCTGGAAGTTCTGGAAGAAGACACTCTACCAGGAGGGCATTGAGACAGTGTGCAGATAGGCACAGAGAAGAGAAGAGAACTCTTTGAGTTCTGTATTTTGAAGGAAGAATCCACTAAGGGATCTTCACAAGGTTACTGAACACCCTGCAGACTCAGCAAGAGGTTGCTTGAGCAGAGGGATAGCCAGGAGGGCATCCTTATTTCTCCATCTACAGGAGAAGAAAGGAAAGAAAGACCTGAGTTTCCTTGGAGGTCGAGAGCTTGTAGGGAGGAATTAGACAAAGGTCGAGGCCTTTGGAAACTTGGAAATCCTTCCAAGTAAGAGAAGGAAAGCGCCAAGAGCTCAGGAGGAGAAGCATCGGCCATTGGATCAACCAATAGAATCTGGACCGTTGGTTTTCATGTCCAGGAAGTAGCAAGAGGAGCGTAGAGGAAGGAACGATCTGCACCATTAGATCTAGAGCAAAGAACCCATCAGCCGTCAGATTGGGTGAAGATGCTCGGAGTTTAGTCTCTAGATTGTGCGTAGAAGAACGGATCTAGACCGTTGGATCTTGGTCCAAATACCCGACAGCCTTCGGATCTGTCAAGAGTTGCACGGAGCTTAAACCTTCGTGAACAACAAAGGAGAAATCCCGACAAGAGTTGTCATCAGGGTTTCGCATATCGGGATATCGGAGTTCTCGAAGACATGAGATTGAGAATTTTCTTGGTGAAAGTCCCGGAATGATCTAAGCCGTCCATCGGTTGGGACACATGGGTGAGATCGGGAGCCTTTCGGCATTCGGAGGTTGAAGGGACAAGAAACAGAGAATTTCAGCATCAGAAACTCCTAAACCCCGAGATTAAATCTGAACCGTCCGTTTGTGGGGACATGTGGCGGGGATCGAGCGACCCATCGGTATATCGGCTACTGGGGTTTTGATTTGAAAGAGAATTTCTGTCATCGGGGTATCGAAAACTCTGAAGTTGCAAGATTGGATCAGGGCCGTCCATCTGTTGGGGACACGTGGCAGAGATCCAGACTATCGGGGGAAGTCCCGATAGAAAAGTCAAATAGGCGTATCGGAGTTCGGCATTTTGCGAGTCCTAGAGACGAGACGCCCGGGACATTTGAAGTCGTGAAATCACGAGAGGCGATCGGGACCATCCATATTGAAGGGACGCGTGGCAGCGAGCGAAGCCTTCGAGAAAGGTCACGATAGGAGGATCACATCGGGAAATCGTGAGTCGGGATATCGGGAATCCCATGGACAAAATTCCTTGCATTTCGGAATCGTGAAGTCCGAAACCCCAATAAGGAGGGAAGCGCCATCGAGGGGCCAGCTGTCAGCATGTCGGAGAATTGGGGTTCAAGGAATTGACAGTCCCGTGGGCAAATACTTTTCATCATTTGAAACCCCGAAGTCCCGATAGGTGGTATGACTGCGGTCATATAGAGGAAGGTCGCGTGGACCAAAATTCTAGCCTGGAGGGCTAACGCGAAAAGGGCGCGCATCGGTGAATTGGCTCATCGGATATTGGGAGATCACAGGGACAAAGGTTCGTGACATCGAGGATCGTGAAACCCCGAATCCCAATAGGAGGATACAAGGCTGCAGTCTTATGAGAAGCGGTCGCATGGACCAGAGCATAGCCAGGAGGGGCTAAGGCCGGAAGGGAGCACATCGGCGAATTAGAGTTCGCGAGTTCAACAGGACAGGAACTCTTGATGACGGGGATCACAAAACCCCGAAACCCGAACTGAGTCGGGGAAGATCACGGTTGAGTGCAGAGAGCCATGTGGTTGAATTAAGGACCTGTGGATCGGGTTTTCATCAGGGATTCCAGCAGGGAATCGAAAGAGCTAATTCGGATCAAAGGGGAATTTGAACGATCCTGTGAGCAGGAGCGCGATGAGGTGGTGGTCGTGTTTCACGTCTGCATCAACAAAGCTCTAAGGACAACTATATATTACAATTGAGACAAAGATATAACACTGCACCTCTTCCATTAATCATTAAAATAAGGAAAATTTATGATAGTGTGAAGTGTAGATTGAAAAGTATCATATAACAAAGCTCTAAGGAGAACTATATATGAGGTAGTATATTTTTTGGTAGGTGACTATATAAACAAGACAGGTTGCAAAGAAACAAGTCCCTGCCGAGAAGGTAGAGGAGCTTGTTGTTTATATTTGTGACAATAGAATCTAGGCAACTACAGACAATGCTCGGTCATAACATCGTCACTTTTAATTTTTATTGTTAAAGGATTGCTCTCTCATTTTCATGGATGGTAAACTTGAGACCAGGGTTTGCCACTTTTAGTTCACTAGTTTTTTAAAATCTTCCTACAAATAGGAAACAAGAGCTAAGAAAACAACCTAGCATTCAAAATCACGGGGGTGGGGAACAAAGCGATGTAACATAGCCAGTTGAACTGCAAACCAACGAGAAAGATGATAGCATATGAGGTGGCATCAGTGGAGAGAAAATATCCGCTTAGACCTCCTCCGAGTAGATGCTGAAAGCCATGAATAACACTGCATGTCCTTACCTATCTGAGCTCAGGTAAGTCAGAACCCAATTATTCAGAATTGGCTATTGTATTGACTACGAATGACAAAGTAATCATAACGTAAATAATATCTAAGATCTGTTATGTGAGGGGATATAAAAATTTTTGGAATTAATTGGCTTGGTTACTCCATAAATAAATCTTTCTTATCGTTCCTCAATGACTTAGAGCTTCCTTGTGTTTCCTGCGCAAGTAGTGGTTCCGGTGGATCCAAAAACGTTCTGAAACGTGCATTTGAGAAGGAAAAGTTTGGTTTTTGGGGTTCAAAAAGGTTTTGATTCATGTGGGTCCTGCATTATCTATTGTGTATAGGCAAATCACTATCACCCCTATCAACAAACTTTTGTTGAAGTTTGAACTCTAGGGAGACTACAACATGTACGCTCCAAACTTCCAAGGGAATTTTCAAATGAGACGTGTTAATCTTATTACTTTCCTCGCGTCGTCCTCCATGCACAAATTGTACATGTGTGAAATTACTTTCCACCTGTTCGAACAAGCAAGGTTGGAGCAAGCCAAAGATTAGCATTGCGCTAGATAGTTCTTGGGATGGTCATCATCCCGAGATGGTTGGTCTGGTACCTTAAGTCGCATTGTCGAGTGATAATCAAAAGAGAATGTGCAAAGTGAATTGGCTTCGTAGTAATATGTAGTGGCGGTAGGCCTCCAACGGGAAAGAAGACCTCTAATTATTTAGTTCATTTACTAGTTGTTTGCTAAGTGAAATGGGTCAATTAAACATTCGAGTTAAAGGGCAAGGAAAAGAGGAGGGATTCTCTTAATTGCTTGAGAAATTCTTCGGGTACGCGTAAGCGAGCTCAGTATTTGGATATGGCAATGAGATCTCAGGAGAGACCATAAAAAAGATTTACTGAGTAGAAAAAAGTATTATGAGAAGGAACAAGAGATGGAAACTGGATTCAGAGGTCGAAACTGGGATGGGAAATGATCAGGATCTCGCAACAGTGAGTGGAATAACAGAATGAAAAGGAGCCATGTATTTGAAAAGGAGATATTGAGCCATTGCCATACATTTTACGATGTGAAAATATGTTGGTGTTAAGTCATTTCTCTCAAAGATAATGAACTGGTAATTCCTATGGAAATATAAGATGAGGCAATCCCTTTTGATGATATCACTCTCAACACTGTCCCTCCTAACAACAATCTTTTTGATGTGCATCACCTATTCTACTGAATCCTCTTGGAGTGAAGAAGAATGGAGACCCCCCATAGCAAAGGGAGGTCAGGTTCTCCTTACCTGAGCTAACTCTTTGAGGTACGGAGAGAAACATAGTCGCTCGCCTGACAAAGGAGGGTCTCCCCGACAGATGAGAGAACTTTTATGGGGTCCCCTTCAATGGTTGACACAAGCAATGACATAAGCGCTACCTCTATACCAGTTCTAGGTGATCTCTATCAACTACTTGCTAAGGATAAAGGAAACTCCTGAGTTGCACATATTAGAGAATATTGAGACAAGCAACAATGAGAGAATCAGGAAAAGCAACAACGAGAGCATCGGGACAAGCAACACCAGTACTAGATAATTTCTTGAAACTCAACCATAACATCTGGACAAGCAACACCAGTGGTACATAAATCAAAAGTAATAGTAAGTAATCCATGAAATTAAAAAAATAGATTTCAACACAGATTTACATGAAACTAATAATATTGTCACATATTCATCTGCTACAGGTCTCAAGGTCTTTGTCTCTTTATTTTCTCCAGGTATCAAAGTCTTTATCTTCTCGTGTTCTCACATCATCATCTCACAACATCATCGAGTTCAACAAAATATTTCGGTAACCAAGATTCTGAGACTCTATTTTCTATTAGGTTGCTTTCTGCTAGGTTGTGTGATTACACCTTCGGCTTGTGCCTTAGGATTCTGCTTGTGCCTAGGATTCTTTTGGCCATTCCACCTTTTTCTTGTTCCTCCATAGAGAATGTCTCCATGGATTAGATGAAATGAAAGAAGAATGTCTCTACTATCTTGCAGGCATAATTATAGAGATCAAATGTCTCCATGGATCAGAGGAAATGAAAGAATAATGTCTCTACTGTATGGCATGAAGAATTATTGTATTGCAGGTAGAATTATAGCAATCGATTGGGGCTACTATTTGAGCACATATAGAGGAGAAGAAGGAGAGGTTGGGGATAAAGTCTGAGGACACTTTGCATAGCTATGAATGAACATGTGTAGGGAGTATGTGTCAATGCCATTGAGTGTAATGTTCTTTGAATTGTAAGAGGCTAAGATTGGGAAAATTCTCTAACATTTAACATTTAATGATATCAAGTAATGCTAGAATTAATTCTAGAATTACTTGAATTTCAAGAAACTATTCATTAAATTTATGCTTGAATCTCCTTTTAAGCTAAGGTATAATTCGCCTCTTCCTCGGGAAGAGGCCAAATGAGACCTCCAATTTAAAACTTAGGTTAAGTTATATGAATTTTCAAATTAAGTTTATGAATTATAAAAAAACTTTATCTTAAAACATTCAAACATCATTGGTTTACGTGCAGAACTAATATAAGAAGGGAAAACGATTACTATTAGTCCCTACAACCCGAAGGGCAGGGATTGATAAAATATATAATAAGACATACTAATATGCATGTACATATATTTATATAAATATTCCAAGACTTACTAATTTAGAAAAATGGTTGAACTTACATATTGATCTTCGACAATTGTTGGCATTGCTTGATGTAGAAGCATGCACAAAATGTTTAAGGTTGTAAATGTAGTGCCAAAACTTTTCATGCAAGCTCTAGAGTTAAGGGCATGTGGCTTTGTTTGCACCAAATGTTATAGATGTAGATGAGGGTTGTCCCAAACCTTGCCTCTCAATAATGATAGGCGTCACCGAGATCATTGTCCCTTGAAGTTTCTTGGTATTCATGGTGTCTGGGGTTGCAAGGTTTGGTGCACATAAATAGAGGAATTAAGATGATACATGCATAGTCATCTATATATGTTCTCAAATCATGACACTTCCCTTTGAAATTAACAAAGGTTTAAAATAAGGATGACTTTTATCCTCTTATTTGTTCATTTTCCTAAAATATTTTCTTTAATCTTATTGTTTTGCTGACTTAGAGTAAATGGGGTGGAATGTGTAGAGATGGGGCATGAGGGGGGGAGGGGTGCATGAGGGACCTCAAATGAATAATGTAAATTTCCTTCACATGGGGACTTTGGTATCTTGTCCAATAACCAAGCATAAGCTTAGGCCCTATGGAAAGGTTTGATAATAGCTAATGACTCTAGTATTCGATAATTGGTTGTGGTGGGAGACTCAAAGGAAATCATCAACCATATGGTACTTAACTCCATGCAAATAGATAAATATTTAGCATCTATTATTGTCTAAGCCAAACAAAAGGCGATCAATTTCACCAAAATCACGTTCTATCATGTTTTGCAAGAGAACAACTATGAAGTAGACCAATTTGCTAACATGGCCTCAATATTAAAAGTTGGGGTACTTAATGGTAATGACACTATTAATCAACATACTATTCCTTAATTCATAAAAACGAGTACAAAAACACGTATTAGGAATTCAAACCTTCACATGGCTAGCAACATTGGACTTCACACTTAACGTTTGGCTAGTTATGAGAAGAGACATAAGTCCCTCTTCTACGTGCCTAGAGCCATGAATGAAAATGGATTTGAACTGAAGTCTGGTAAGTTCCTTTATTGAGGTAGGATTATGTTCAATTTGAAAGGAATGCATTGGTGGGAAGTCATGATCTCAACTTTGTTTGGTCTGGTAAGAATCCATGTAGATCTAATTAGGATTGTGTTTGGTTTGTTGTTTGTTGTTTTTTTTTTTTTCAAGTTTCCAAGGGAGCCCCCTCCTTGGAGTGAATCTAGTAAAGGGGGGATATTGAGCCCAAAGGTCGCCGGTAGTTCGAGTTTTGGAGGAATAAGACGATCTTTGGTACTTCTTCCAATTAGTTCACAATAATTTTTCTTACACTTTGGGAAGCGTCCTCTTTTTTGGAACAAAAGAATCACATGCATTGTTTGGGACTTGAATCTACGACAAGAGAATTAGATTTTAGGAAAAATTGGAAACCTAGAACTGGTTGAGGATATTGATCTTTGTATATCCCTAATGGATTACAGAGTGTAATGTCTCCTATTTTTCACAATACAAAAGTAAGCGAACACAATGAAGTAGTAATTTTTTTTTCTCGTCATATTTTAATATTTTTTTAACTTTAATGATTCATCTTTCACTTAAAATTTTTGTGCTAATCTGCTTTTCCAGATGGTTTTTTTTTTTTTTAAGGGTTAGAATTAAAATGGAATCCAGATCTGAATTAAAATTGTTCGTGGGTTGATCTTCACAATTACACACACACACACACACACACACACACATGGAATTTATTGTTTAATCTAGCCCTTTTTTCACGTTTTTTTTTTTTAACACAGATTTATATCACCTCTCTAAAATCTATCTCCCATTGAAGGTACACAATCCAGAATAGTGAGGTAGGCTTGACTGGTCTAGTTTATCCTCGATCCAATCTCTAGTTTTGCAACCCCTAGTCTAGTCTAGTCTAGTTTTACAACCCCTCGGTCTATCTCCTTTCTTGAGTTAAAACTTGATCTCTAAATTTGAGGCTTGATTCCTTTGTGTGATATAAACTTTGACCTGCATAAAATGATACCGTTATTCTGCGTTGTGTGAATTCTCTATGTGACAGGGATTGCCAAATTTTGCGTTCACATTAGATTTGACACAAAAAAAACCCTTGATTTGAGTCACTCGCGAATTGTGCAAGCCTTTGATCTGAACTCTTTCCTCTTAAGTTTCTACCTGCACTTCGATTTTCTACCACAATTCATGTTTGCATAAAAATCATGACCTCTTTCTTCCATAGACCTGTCGAGCGACTGTTCATAAATACCTCTCATCTGCATTCAAAATTGCAACCTACATACCCTCGTCCTGATGTCCTCACTCACTAAAATCGGACCTGTATACTTGGCTATCGATACCTTCCTCTGTCATTGCAATAGTATATTCCCCAACTCAAGACTTAAACATCTCTCGAAAGGGTCTACACAGAATATATAAGGATATCTATGATTTTTCATTCAAAAAATGTAAAGCCTAGCAACGAACATCAACAATTTGCCAATATAAAGAACAACATAGCATAGCAACAAACATCAATGTACAACATAGAAACGAACATCAACGAATATGTACAACATAGCAACAAAGGTCATAGCAATAAATATGTACAACATAGTAACTAACATGTACAACATAGCAATGAATATGTGCAACATAGCAACAAATATGTACAACATAGCAATGAACATCAATGATTTTCCATTATAAAGAAAAACATAGCATAGAAACAAACATCAATGTATAGCATAGAAACAAATATGTATTAGAGTGCAGATTATATTCCATTTTCCTACAACATTTTAGGATTTCATCGAATCATCTTAATAATTGTTTCACATTAGTGCTTTGGACATATTACAACTGAGAATCTAGGTGTAAGTTTACTTAGAAATATTTTTATCTTTAACAGTGAGTTAATGTAGGAATCATCTAAACTTCTAAACCATAAATCACATGTACCATTATCCAATATCTTAGACATCAAACTTTAGAGAGATGTTCATGTAAGTGTACTGTCCATTGATTTGAGTACTGTGACAACAATGAACAAAAATGCCGAAGTGTTGCTTGATGAAACCCTTGCATTGATTTATTTTAGGGATAAGTTTCCAGTCATGAATACAACTTCAGATTTACAAAAAAACTAGATCTGAAATCCTCTCAAACGTTAAACATTCAAGGTGGTACATCTAAGCATAATTTGCATCAATCAACCTTTTAAACATGAGTCAATGTAAAGTTATATAACCATATGCATGCATTACAACCAAGTGTGAGAAAGATAATGAAGTGTTAAGTTCATTATATCAAGGATCAACTGATACTTCAGAAGTAAAACCTTTATTAACTAAGATTTCTAGCAAGGATCCACTTAAAGAAACAAGATGATAGATGCTAGTCGTCACTAAAGTTTAACCATCAATTGGCTCCTAGAACACATTAAAGCATGAAAAAGTCAAATTTCCTATGATAGATGTGTTTAGGAACAAAATGAAAATATGGCTGAGCAATCAGGAGGAATTTTTACTGTACGAGTGGAGGAATTGCCGGGCAATAAAAAAATGAAATGCAGAAAGTAAAAACATAAAATCGTAGAGCAATGAAGGGAATAAATGCTTAGGAGAGAATTCCTTGCTGGGAAGAGAAAAGGATTCTACAATTATTATCCATGCACAGGAAAGCAGGGAATTTGAATCTAAATCTTTAACACCGTAGTGAAAGACAGTCAATTCGGCTCCTGGCCGACTACTCAAGCACAAAATAATAGTTGGATTACTGAGAGGGGGGTGAATAAGTAATAGAGCAATTTAATCCCTTTTAACCCTATAATCCAAGTATTATATCAATGTAGCATTATCATCCAATTACTGCAGAGTAAATAAGCAATGAACAAATGAACAATCATACACATACATAGTACACCAATGTTTTACGTGGAAACCCAAAGCAGGAGAAAACAACAGAATGTTTTTTCTTATATGTCTTGAAGAATTACATTCATTGGAAGCACCAACTTTGTTTTCTAGCTGCAACTGGAAGGAGGCTCCAAACCCCTTGTTTTCAGGCTACAACCTGAGGGAAGCTCCAAATCCCCTATTCTCTAGATACAACTAGAAGGAGGCTACAACCCCCTATATTCTCCGGCTACAACCGAAAGGTGGCTACAACCACCTGTCCTTGCCCCATACAATCACTCTGATATATAAGTAGAATGATGGAACTAATGTCACACTATCACTGTGAGATATACTGATGTAAACCTATACCAATAAACATGTAATCAACCTGTACCATAAACAAGTGCATCAACCATGCACCAACCTATACCTCAACCTATAATCAACCTATACCATAAACAAGTGCATCAACCATGCACCAAACTGTACCTCAACTTGTAATCAACCTATACCATAAACAAGTGCATCAACCATGCACCAACCTATACAAAACCTATACCATGAACAAGTTCATCAACCATGCACCAAACCTATACAAAACCTGTACCATGAACAAGTGCATCAACCATGCACCAAACCTATACAAATAACCTGTCACAACAACCTATCCAAAGAACCTATCACAACAACCTGTCTCATCAATATTATCAACCAAATCAGATCTACTCACCAATAGAAATCACCAAGACAACTCTCAAAGATGTGCATCAACCAAACATAACACAACAACTCATAATCATCACCAAGATCAATATGTTCTTCTAATAATATACCAATACAAGTATGCTATATCATCCATAAACCATGTGTCAACAGAAGTACTAACAAGTGCCTCCAACCATGTACCAAGTATGTATGAATCATGTATCAACTACTCATAAACTATGACTCATCAAGATGTACCAACATCATCAACTATACACCTCATGTATGTGCCAACTCATCAACTACTTGTCTCAACCATGTACCCAACATGTACCTTGACCAAAATCCCTCATCAATTTTATCATCCAAATCTGATTTGTAACTTTGTAATAGAGATGGTGTATATGATCGCATACCTGCAAACCTTCCTTAACTTTAACAACAAGAGACTAGCATTTTCATCAAACTTTACTTTAGTCTCACATGACTAATTTTGGATTAGTCAACGACCCTGACTTGAAATAATCATAACTATGTACCTGTAATGAATAAAGCTCTAAAAATGATATACAATGTTCTTCAGTGTGTTTTATGAAATTCCTCCAAGTGTCACTACTTGGAACCTCTCAAAAAAGGAGTTATAGCCAAAATGGCATACCTTGCTGAATTATGGCTTATTCTAGAGAGTGACCTTGTAGAGAGTGCCCCACATGGAATACTTGTTGAATCAGTATGAAAATGTTACACAACATACTACATATTGTACTCTAACCAACACATTGGATCTTATTGAATTTGGATATGTTATGAAGACATTATGACGTTTTTACCCGAAACACCTTAGAAAGCATCATCAAAAGAATTTATCCTCCCTTGAATTTTGACCTTATTTTCTTCACCTTCCCTCTGAAATTTGTCTTAGATATCCTTTGGTTACTTGATTCACCTATATATATTCAATATGCTCAAGTGTAATATCAAATGAGAGATCCTTGCCTCTTATTTATACTCTCCAAATATCTTCCTTAGAAACATCTTCTGGTCACTTAACCCATTTCTAGGTCACTTAACCTATTTTTAGGTCACTTAACCCATTTATAGGTCATTTAACCTATTTCTAGGTCACTTAACCCATTTATAGGTCACTTAACCTATTTTCCTCATTTTTAGGGTTAACCACTTTCCATAATTAGAAAGTTCTCCATTACTTTATCATTTAAATATTCCTCCTTGACCTTGTCACCTCACTTTATCATTTAAATAATCTTCTTTGATTTTGTTGCTTCACTTTATTATTTAAATAATCCTTCTTGACTTTGTCACTTTACTTTATCATTTAAATAATAATTTCTTCTTTGCAAGTTCTTTGACTTCTTTGACCTTTTGGGGCTTCAAGCCAACATATGAGGGTCCTCCAACTTCGTAAGGCCACAACTCTCAAACCGTGAGGAGTTATGTGACGTTTCACATACCACCAGAAATGGCATGACATGTAATATCCATATAGAATAGTATTTCCTTCAAATATATCAAACCACATACCATTATCCATCAAACAAACTTGTTTCCATTACCTAAACCTAGGTTCTCCAACTTCTCATGGCCATAACTCTCTAACCATGAGGAGTTATGTGACGTTCCACATACCACCAGAAATGGAATGGCATGTAATATCCATCTAGAATAGTATTACCTTCAAATATATTAAAACTCATACCATTATACATGAAACAACCTTGGGTCCATTACCCAAACCTTTGTGCTACTAGAATTCGCTACCAGACTTTCTCCAAGGGTTGAAATCAATCACTAAGGGTTGACATAAATCTACAATATCACTCTCCAATAGTTGACATCAATGACAACCAACAATCCATCAACCTAAGCCATCTGTCTGACAATCTCCCCCTTTGGCATTGATGGCAACACCAACATTGATGGAAACACTTAGTCATGATAAATTTCATGCTTATACTCTTTATCAATGTTTCTATCTCTCCCCCTTTGACATCAATGGAAAAGGGTATCTCCATTTGGGGCTGCTCCCCCTAACTGAACTCTCCTTGGGACTGCTCCCCCTATCTACGTGCCTTTGATTTTTCTTTGTGTTTATAATCCTCTAATTACTCTCTTTCCCTTCATATGAATAATATCTCCCCCTTTGACAAAGGGTATCACTCTAAAGTCATATCACTCATTCTTCTCTTGTGACAATCGCTTCCCTTGGAAACATGCCTCTATGCTCTCTCCCCAAGCATTTACCTTTGCATCTGATAAATCTCTCCCCCTTTGTCCTGTTTATGGTGCTTCCTCATGCACATCTAAGACATATAATATAAGCATTAAAAAACATTCATTTTGGAGTAGAAATTACTCTTAGTCTCTGGCAAAGATACTCAAGGGCTTCCCGTGGAAGCGGTTTTGTAAATATGTATGTCACATGTTCTTTTGTTCCCACATATTCAACTCTGATGTTCTTCTCTGCAACCTGTTCCCGTATAAAGTGATACTTGATTGGAATGTGTTTCGTCTTGTAGTGCATCACCGAGTTTTTTGAGATATTGATGGCACTTGTATTATCACAATAGATTGGAATGGGATCATCATAATCAACCTGTATATCTGTCAAAATTTGTTTCATCCATAGAACCTGTTTACAACATGCTGCTACTGTAATATACTATGCCTCAGTTGTAGATAAGGATATTGATGATTGTTTCTTTCTTATCCAAGATACTAAACACTTGCCCAAGTAGAATGCTTCTCTATTGGTGCTTCATCGGTCATCAATACAACTTGCCCAATCTTCATCTGTGTAGGTAATAAGAGATAGATCCTTTCCTTTTGGATATAATAATCCAAACTCTTTTGTTCCTTTGAGATATCTGAAAATTTTCTTCACTACTAATACATGTGATTCCTTTGGTGCTGCTTGAAATCATGCCACCTGTCCAACTGCCTGTGTTACATCTGGTTTGGATGTTGTCCCATATAGTAGGCTGCCGATCATTGACCTGTATTGCCTCTAGTCTATAGACTTTGAATCATCATCTTTACTCAACTTGCAACTGATTTGTAATCTTCCATTCCAAACCTCTTTATCATTTCTACGATATACTTAATTTAAGAAATAAAAATTCCTTGGTTTCTTTGACATATCTGAAGACCCAAAAAGAAGGATAGTTCTCCAATTAATGACATTTCAAATTCATTCTGCATATCCTTTGTAAATTTCTGGCTTAACCTGTCATTAGTACTTCCAAAACAATATC
Organism: Picea engelmannii; assembly: GCA_009831015.1. Lineage (NCBI taxonomy): Eukaryota > Viridiplantae > Streptophyta > Pinopsida > Pinales > Pinaceae > Picea > Picea engelmannii. Next base: position 3,263,976 of record ML777185.1, read on the forward strand.
ATCAGCATAAATTTCAATTAATAAAATATTACCTTGATGTAGAGGTTGTTGTTTGCGCTTCCTTTCCATAGTTCGTAGGGAGTTTTGTCATTGTTGTTTCTGAGCATCACTCTATTTTGAATGTGAACTAATGTATGCATTGCATGTGTCACAAAAATATCCGTCAATTTGGAATCCATTAGCATTGTTCGAGCCATTTCCTGTGTAATTATCATCCATTGTGATAATGTTCCTTTGTTTCTGAACCACTCTCTGAGCCAATATATGAATCCATACTCTCGTCCACTATCATATATCTTTTCAAACCTGCTAAGTGTTCTTATGAATCCATCTCTATCCATACTGTCCAAGACTCTACTTACACAACTGTCCATAATGCTAACCCATTTATCACTATACTATCATGAAGTCTTGATTAATCTATCAGACTGTAGTTCTGCTAACTGATTGCTCTGAATCTATCTTCTCAAACTCTGCAAGTTGCTTGAAGGATGGTTCTTTGGTCTGTCATAGCTATCACATGGACTCCCCTTGTCTAATATTCATATTAATTGGGAGTCTCTAAGTTGGATGGCTGAGAACAATTCTTGCTCTGATGTGTATTCATCATCATCTTCATTGGTAGATTCATTATCTCTCTGAGCTTTGACTTCTTTCTTTCTGTTTGTGGATTTATCTTTAACTACAATTCCTGAAAGTACAATCTCTTGAACCTGGTCCTTATTTACCTATCCTTCCTTCCTTTCAATTATTTTCAAAACCTTTCCGTATCTGACATCTTTCTTTTTCTTTGTAGAATTTTCTTCATCTCGTTTTATTTCCAATATTGAGATCTCTGGTACTAGGTATTTGTTAACCTGTTCTTCCTATTTTCTTATCCATGCTTTCTTATATCTGATATCAATATTCTCTTTCATGGAAGCATTGATCATGCTTCTACAATCACTGGCTATGTGTCCATAGTTATGAAATATGTAACACTCAATGTTACATGCGACCACATAGGCACTTCTTGCTTGAACATTTCTTTTGTAATCCCTGCAATCTGTAACCTTACGTCCAAAGTTAGTACAATGAAAACAATGACCATAAAATAAATTTGCATACATGGGAGTGAATGATCTTCTTTGTGGCGTGGTCCTTCTGAATTTTTTCCTTGACTAATCATGATCATGATTGAAGCTTCTTTGTGGCTTGAACATGGATGGTCTTCTTGAAGATGTATCTTCAATAGTTTTCTTGGATTCTAGTTGACCATGATTCCTTCCTTTGAGTACTTCTGCATAACTCTTTCTATTTTCTTCATTCTTCTTTTCTAGCAACCTAGAATGTTTCTCTTCATTCTCTATAACTAATGTGGATGTTTCTGTCTCTTCAATGTTCTTGTTGAGCTTGACGATTTTACTTCTAAATGTGACAACTTCTTCTTCAAGCTTCTCAATCTCTTATTCTTTCTTCATTATCTGAGACTTCATGACTTCTTCTGTCCTTTTCCCTTCTTCAAGATGAATTTTTAATGTGATTATTTCTTCTTCAAGTCCTTTCTCTTCTTGACCAAACTCTGCCTCAAGCTGGTTTAGATTGTTAGTTCTTTCCTTAAGATTATCTATCAATATCTTCTCTCTCATTTCTGCTTCTTCCTTATGTGCTGCTATGTTGGTTTCCAAACATTGCTTTTGATATTCAATATTTTCTTCAATCTTTCTGGCTTCTTCTAGACGAGTTCTTAAATTCTTGATGACCTATTTGGCTTCTTCAAAAATGTAAACACTTTCATTTTGTTTCATCAATTCTTTCTTGAGTGAATTGTTTTCTTCTCTTAGTTCATCTAAAGCACTAATAAATTCTTCTTCATAATTGTCTTCCTTTTCAATTAGTTTTTCTATCTCATTTCCTTCATGGCATTCTATTTCAAGATGTCCACGTTTTTCAAAATTAGAACAAAACAACATACCTCTGGTGATTATGTACTCTTCATCTTCTGAATCTGCTTGACATGGTGAACATAATTCTTCTTGATTTGTATCTGCATCTTCTTTGACATTTTCTGAATCTGTGATGGGTGAAGAATATATGTCATGTAACTTATCCCAAATTTCTTTTGCTGATGAACATTTACCAACCTTTTCTCTTACCGGATTAGGTAATCCTTCCCAGATGAAATCCATTGCTATTTTTTTATTCTTCCTCAATTCCTTCTTGGCTACAGTCTTTTCCCTTTTTGAACTATCATATCCTGTAACGACTGATAGCCAAATATAATGTCCTTGTGCCTGTAAAAATACTTCCGTCCTTATGCTCCACATCTCATACTTAAAACCATTATGACCATTAAACATTGGTACTCCATTCTCAGAATAATCCATGATCTCCTTCCAGTGGTTAAACTATTTCTTGAAGGAACCGGCTCTGATACCAATTGCTAGATTACTGAGAGGGGGGGTGAATCAGTAATAGAGCAATTTAATAATTTTTAACCATATAATCCAAGTGTTATATCAATGTAGCATTATCATCCAATAACTACAGAGTAAATAAGTAATGAACAAATGAACAATCATACACATACACAACACACTGGTGTTTTACGTGGAAACCCAAAGCGAGAGAAAACCACATAATTCTTTTTCTTATATGTCTTCAAGAATTACATTCATTGGAAGAACCAACTTCCTTTGTTTTGTAGCTACAACTAGAAGGAGGCTCCAACCACCTTGTTTCTTAGGCTACAACCTGAGGAAAGCTCCAACTCCCCTATTCTGTGGCTACAACCAGAAGGAGGCTACAACCCCCTATGTTCTGTGGCTACAACTGGAAGGTGGATACAACTACCTGCCCTTGCCCCGTCCAACTGCCTTGACATATAAGTAGAATGATGGAACCACTGTCACACTATCACTGTGAGATATATTGTTGTAAACATGTACCAATCAACATGTAATCAACCTATACCATAAACAAGTGCATCAACCATGCTCCAACCTGTACCTCAACCTGCAATCAACTTGTACCATAAACAAGTGCATCAACCATGCACAAACCTATACCTCAACCTGTAATCAACCTATACCATAAACAAGTGCATCAACCATGCACCAACCTGTACAAAACCTGTACCATGAACAAGTTCATTAACCATGCACAAAACCTGTACAAAACCTGTACCATGAACAATTGCATCAACCATTCACCAAACCTGTACAAATAACCTGTCACAACAACCTGTCCAAAGAACCTATCTCATCAATCTTATCAACCAAATCAGATCTACTCACTAAGATCAATCACCAAGACAACTCTCAAAGATGTGCATCAACCAAACATAACATAACAACTCATAATCATCACCAAGATCAATATCTACTTCTAATAATATACCAATACAAGTATGCTACATCATCCATAAACCATGTGCCTCCAATCATGTACGAAGTATGTACCAATCATGTATCAACTACTCATAAACTAGGACTCATAAAGATGTACCAACATTATCAACTATACACCTCATGTATGTGCCAACTCATCAACTACTTGTCTCAATCATGTACCCAACATGTACCTTAACCAAAATCCCTCATCAATTTCATCATCCAAATATTGTAACTCTGTAATAGAGCTGGTGTATATGATCACATACCTGCAAACCTTCCTTAACTTTAATAATAAGAGACTAGCATTTTCATCAAACTTTACTTTAGTCTCACATGACTAATTTTGGATTAGTCAACAACCCTGAATTTAAATAATAATAACTATGTACCTGTAATGAATAAAGCTTTGAAAATGATATACAATGTTCTTCAATGTGTTTCATGCAATTCCTCCAAGTGTCACTACTTGGAACCTCTCAGAAAAGGAGTTATAGCAAAAATGACATACCTTGCTGAATTCTGGCTTATTCTAGAGAGTGAACTTGTAGAGAGTGCCCCACACAGACTATTTGTTGAATCGGTTTGAAAACGTTACACAACATACTACAGAATGTACTCTAACCAACACATTTGGTATTACTGAATTTGGATCTGTGATGAAGACGTTATGACGTTTTTACCTGAAACACCTTAGAAATAATCATCAAAAGAATTTATCCTCCCTTGAATTCCGACCTTATTTTCTTCACCTTCCCTCTAAAATTCATCTTAGATATCCTTTGGTTACCTCATTCACCTATAGATATTCAATATGCTCAAGTGTGATATCAAATGAGAGAGCCTTGCCTCTTATTTATACTCTCTAAATATCTTCCTTAGAAGCATCTTCTAGGTCGCTTAACTCATTTCTAGGTCACTTAACCCATTTCTAGGTCACTTAACATATTTTCTTCATTTTTAGGGTTAACCACTTTCCATAATTAGAAAGTTCTCCATTACTTTATCATTTAAATATTCCTCCTTGACTTTGTCACCTCACTTTATCATTTAAATAATCTTCTTTGATTTTGTCACTTCACTTTATTATTTAAATAATAAAGTGAAGTGACAAAATCAAAGAAGATTATTTAAATGATAAAGTGAGGTGACAAAGTCAAGGAGGAATATTTAAATGATAAAGTAATGGAGAACTTTCTAATTATGGAAAGTTCTCCATTACTTTATCATTTAAATATTCCTCCTTGACTTTGTCACCTCACTTTATCATTTAAATAATCTTCTTTGATTTTGTYACTTCACTTYATTATTTAAATAATCCTTYTTGACTTTGTCACTTTACTTTATCATTTAAATAATAATTTCTTCTTTGCAAGCTCTTTGACTTCTTTGACCTTTTGGGGCTTCAAGCCAACATATGAGGGTCCTCCAACTTCGTAAGGCCATAAATCTCAAACTGTGAGGAGTTATGTGATGTTTCACATACCACCAGAAATGGCATGACATGTACTATCCATATAGAATAGTCTTGCCTTAAAATATATCAAAACACATACCATTATCCATCAAACAAACTTGGGTCCATTACCCAAACCTGGGTTCTCCAACTTTGCATGGCCATAACTCTCTAACTATGAAGAGTTATGTGACGTTCCACATACCACCAGAAATGGAATGACATGTACTATCCATATAGAATATTATTACCTTCAAATATATTAAAACTCATACCATTATACATGAAACAACCTTGGGTCCATTACCCAAACCTATGTGCTACTGAAATTCGCTACCAGACTTTCTCCAAGGGTTGACATCAATCACTAAGGGTTGACATCAATCGACAATATCTCTCTCCAATAGTTGACATCAATGAAAACTAACAATAGATACCAACTATCCATTAACCTAAGCCAACTGTCTGACACTAATAACTTAAAGGATAAGGAACCAAAGGTAAAAACACAAATTTTCTTTGTATTACAAAACAAGAAAAGAAAACATAGAGAAGACATTTGCATTCAGAGTTTGGGTTCGCCATGGGAAATCAATCAAAATTATAGTGAGCATAAGGTTGGGATGACTTCAAATTCTTTGATGATAAAACGCTGGGCTCATCAAGACAAAATCTCTGAAAGATAAAAATGAAATCTCTGGATAGTGTTACGATGAATAAAACATAATCTTTAACACAATAGAAGTACCTTAACTAAAGGCGAAAGAACATCATTTAACTACCATTCAATACAAATATACACATGCATACCGTAGCCAAATGCGAATTCTCCGAAGTCGTTTTCCCACGCGCACTCCGTCTAGCTCCCACTTGCCAACTGATGTGACCTCACCGGTACCTCCTAGCCAATGCTAGGGGTACTCTTTTCCCCCCTAAGCCCCCCGAGACGCAAAGGGTCCACACACACAATACCAGAGAATGCTAGCACCCAACTCGCCTCGCAAAGTCGAGCTACCACTCGTTACTCGAGATGGGTATCCCAACTCCGACAAGAGAAAGTTCAGTCAAGACAAATTTCAGCAGCGTAACGTTATGCAAGCTAGATGTGATCCACACTCTTCCTCTGCCATTCTTTTTATAGAGTTTTCTTAGTCATTAGTTTCCCAAAACCCTCATTAGATTTCTTTTTTCATTTAATTAATTTCGAAAAAACCTCCCCTGTACACATGTCGTTCGATCCCCTAGTTGCACCAAAAAATCAATTTTATTAATTAATTAAATATTCCTATTTCCCTCATCCACCTAAAAACATTCCTAAAAACACTCCTCGGTGTCCCAAAATTCCCTTACAATTCTTAAATGACTTACACCTTACTTAATTCCTAGTTGAGTCTATAAATAGAAAGTTCCAAAGGCAAGATTCCTTACTAAGTTAGACATTCAACTTTTTCTTTAAGTTTCCCTTTTTCTTTTAAGTTTCCACATTTTTCCTTTTTAACTTAAAAAAATCACTTTTAGCAAGTGTAGATAAAAACAACCATTTACCCTTTTTCCTTTTTATCTAAAATCAATGTAGGAAGTGTAGATTAAAACAACCATTTACCCTTTTAATAAATTTAATCCTCCATTATAATTTTTTTACTTTAATAATTAAGTTTAAATTTCTTACCCCACTTCTTGTTACATGTTTAATTAGTTTTTGTTTATCCACATGTTCTACTTAGACCTAGGTTTTAATTTCTCTAGGCTGGGCGACAATTTCTAAGGGAAAAATTCTTATTAAACTTTACTTATCACACCATTCATTTTAAGGCCGACCAAGTCCTAAGGAGGCATAATTTCTAGGCACTAGGTTTATTAACTTATCATAGTTAAAATCACGATTTGCTCTTCAGGATGCACTACTTGCTCCAAGGGTGCCACTCGCCTCCTTTTGTTTTCTTTGCATGACGTGCCCTTCAAGACGCACTACGTACTCCAAGGGTGCCACTCGCCTCTTTCCGTTTTCTTTGCGCGATGTGCCCTTCAAGACGCACTACGTGCTACAAGGGTGCCACTTGCCTCTTGACTGAATTTGGTAGACATCAAACCCCTAGAGTCAATACTCCGCCAGATGATCTTGTGGGAGACTAAGGGCCTCTAAGGAATAAGGCCCTTGCCTTACTGCGCACCCCTTAGAATCATCGTGAGCGACTGTCACAGTCTTCCCTCACGACATCGTGGGTCTTCTTGAACTAGGTAATCGTTAACCTACAGTTCGAGCCACGATGAGAGTGCTAGTAGGCTGTGGCAGGGCTGCTGTCACACCTATCCCTCAATGTCTCTGGTTGTCGTGCATGACCCCTCTAATCCAAATGTGAGTCTGGTCGGCAAGCTATCGTCAGCCTGCATCCATCAACGAAGGATGTTAGCAATAATAATCAATCATCATAACATCTAATCATATGCACATATGTCACATCAACAACATTCAAACCCTAACAGTCCACTCCCTGATTCAATCCAAAGTCTAAGGGGTTTCATCGATGCCTCTGCATCCTCAATGTCCAGAGTCCTGCACACTCAGGAGAACCCAGTCAATAGCACCTATCTACGTAAATACAACAAAATAACATATCATCAAATCCACAATATCTCATAATCATAATCAAAACAACCAATCGTAAAAAAAACCGAATCACTTGCACGCAAGTGTCATCAAAAAATAAGTTCGCTCATTGCATGCAAGTGCGGGATGTTACACAAATAGCTTCAGGAAATTCAAAGAATTCTCAGAAACCATGAAGAACATATCCATACTATGTTATAGAATTGTAGTTGGCATATCTTTTGGTTTGAAAGTTTTCAAACATAATTGTGATGTAATCTTCCTACAACCACATATGTAGTGTTAATATAATTTACCCAATATTATATATATATATATATATATATATATATATATATATATATATATATATATATATATATATAAAACTTATAATTAAACTTTGACAAACACTCTGATTATGGATCCATGTGTCTATGAGAACACCTACTAATTTCTTTAGAGATTATCAAAGAAATTATAACTGAGTTAGTGAAAGCACCAAGTCGAGAGTTAAGCTCTAATATATATTGACAAGTCTTCAACATTATATTACTTGGAACTGAATCATGACCAATTGCTTATACCATGAGCCATAAAGTTGAAGTCCTCAAATTTCACTGTCAAGTACTTGGGGATCACATTTATAGGCGCTTAGGGCTAGAGTTGATGACCATGTCTAGTAAAATCTATGCTTTTCCTTTAGGCTACTCACTAGACTCACTTTTTCACCATTTTTAAGCTCTATCAAAACTCTCGACTTCCTTTTTCAACAGTTTTAAGCTCTATCACAACTTTTGACTTACTTTCTCTTATCATACATATTCTTAAAACAATTATCATTTTTAGTCCATGCCAACAATAGGGTCTTTGCCTTTCGCATTGAGGTCAAAGGAATTTGTTCTATATTATTATGGTTCAAGGCTTCGAAAGTTAAATAATTTTTTTTTTGAAAAAATAATTATTTTTAAATTTTTTCAATTAAAAAATTTCCATAAAAAAATATTCACGTGCTTTTTTTTTCTTTTGGATTTACTACACATTTTAAAATTAAAAATAAAAATAAAAATAATATTAATTTTTTTTCACAAAACATAATGTAACATTCATTATTAACTCTCCAAATTGTATTAATTGAGAAATTATCGTGTAACCTTTTGTATTAACACCCATTACCAAATTGAGTTCGTAAAAGTTACAACTAACAACCCTTTGATTGGCATCCACTACTAACAAGTCAGCCACATGAGATCCTTGCCAACTTTTATTAAATTGTATTAATTGATAAATTATCATGTAACCTTTTGCATTATCACCCATTACCAAATTGAGTTCGTAAAAGTTACAACCAATAGTTACAACCAAAAACCCTTTGATTGACATCCACTAGTAACAAGTCAATCACATGAGATCCTTGCCAACTTTTATTAACTATGCTATTTACTCCTCCATTGCGTTAATTGTATTTACTCCATTGTTAATTATGTCAAGCATTTATGTTTTGAATACCTTAGAGATATATTATCCCCTTCCATTGCAGTTCTCCTACGTTTTCATGAAAATTTTGTTTGGACTTGCTTCACTTAATTTGTGGATTTTGCATTCTAGCATATGTTCTACAAAAGTATCTAGAATTATTGAAGGTTAGCATTGGCTTTCAAGGTACTTTCATTATTTCCCTAAATCATTGTAAAATTGAGCGAATATGGTAGATAAATGCTTCAAACACTCCCACAATTTTTTATATGATATTTTCATAGATTTTGTTGGATTTATTGGACATATGGAGTTTTATTCACAATAATAAAATTTGCAAGACAAATTTACAATGAAATAAGCAACAAGGCTAGCTTCTTCCTCATTCCACATGCAATTTTTATTCTAATTTGTGTAAGCCATCATTCCTTTGTCCTTATTTCTTCATTCATGAGTCACTCAAAGTTCTTAAATATACATTAAATTTAGTGAATGGACGGGGGTGATGTGCCCCTCTTACCCCTATTTTTATGCAATTTTATGTCATTCATTATAGTACATTGATTTCTATTGCTATTAATATGAATTTGTTATCAGATTACACAGTTGCATTCCTAACTAACCTATCTATAAAAAAATTGACAATGTTTTAGATTGATATGGTATTGGTTGAATCAATCATTGTAGCTCTTACTAATTTGAAGAACGTGATCCTTGGTAGATTTATGGATGCCATTACAATATCCAATTGGCACAAGAACATCTCCCTTGCATGATGATAACTTCATTACTTTAGACTCCATTACACATTGAGCTACCACATTTGCTCTATGTTTTGTTCTCAAAATGATAGCCAAAATGAGGAGGAAGGAAAGAAAAAAGCATCTCCCTTGCATGGTGATAACTTCATTACTTCAGAATATATTACAAATTGAGCTACCACATTTGCTCTAAGTTTTTCTCTCAAAATGATAGCCAAAATGAGGAGGAAGGACAGAATTTTTTTAAAAGAAAAGGTTGTTATGGATGTTTGATCATAAGTACAAATTAAAAAAGCATGTGATTCCGTTAGGGTCTCTAATAACTATTCTACTTTCTATTGGTCTCGATTTGGGATCTTATAAGCCATAGGAAAACATTTGTTAGTACAAAAAGTTTTTAAAATAAGAAATTAGAATTTTAAGAAATTTATTTAATTACATGATGATAATATGTAAGATTTCTATTAACTAATTTGAGACACTAAAGTTTTGGGTTTTGATCCCGAAATATATAATATCTTTAAATCTTGTATAAATATTTTCATTTTAGGATAATATAGTCCATTAGATTTCTTAATAAAGTAAAATATATTTGAAGTTTTAATTTTTTATTTAATTTTTTTTTGGCTAATTAATAGATTACTTTCCACGAAGGTTTGTTAATGGTTTGTTTGCTTTTCAGTGCACATCTTCTTCATACATAAGTGATACTTTTATGTATTTTGATGTAGTTATAATTCCTCTTATTGTGATAAAGTAAAAGTTACATTAACAAGAAAGAAAATTGTAAAATATTCGTTAATTTTGTATATTTGTTTTTTTTTCTCATCGTCCAAATATATGTATAATGTTAATAAGCAAATTATTATTTTTATTGTTATTTTTGCTTTCTAATAATTAAAATAAGAAGATACCATAGATTTACTAAACAACTCTTTCAAATGGGCTCAAATAAGTATCAAATTCATTGATGTATATTCAATATTTGCAAAATTATGGAAATTGTCCTCTTTAACTCTCAAATATGAAACACATATCAAACATGAAGTTATCATAATATAGCATTAGAAAATAATAATATTGAACATGATTCTTATTACTAATAGCTATAAATCAAAAGTATCAATTGATTGATATATAATTTAATAAGTTAATCACAATTGATTAGTATATATTAATATTATTATTAGAATCATCCCCATATATATAAATATTTATAATGATAATCATAAACTATGTTTTTTTAATGAAACAACTATAATCCATATTGTTATAGCATTATTTGACACCACATATGTTGATGATGACTTATTGACTTCAATTACATTCCTTTCTTTGGTTGACAAAAATCTCTCTTTTCGTCCCTAAAAATACTTAAAAAAAAACTTTTTTGCTTGATGTACGTGACTCTCTTTAAAGAAACTTGCGTTCTCTTTATTTGCAGGAGTTTCCAGAGGATCGTTGTGCAAGAGTTCTTGGAGCAAAAGTTCTTGAGTGGGATCAACTTCAAACGTTGGATTCCAGGTTTGTTCTCTTTGCCATCCTTTGAAAATTAATTATTGCAAGCAGTTACTTTTAATTAACTACCTGTTTAGAGTCCGAGAGTATTCTTTTAGGGAACTGCTTTGTTGTTTCATTGAACCATAACTATAAAACTTAGTTTTTCCATAACACATATGCAAAGAGACAAAATTCAAACCATGTTCATATTGCTTTGCCATTAAATTAATAATTATTCTCAAATCACTTCCAATGAAATAAAATGAATTTATAATTATCCTAACTTCCAATGAAATGAGATGAAATATGAAAAAGGAAAAAGAAATCTAACCTATGCCTCTAAACAATAACTATATGTTGTGATAGAATGTATCTATTAACATGGTTTAAGAGACTATATTAACGTAATAATAAATCAAATAAATTTTTATTTAACTTAATATTATATTTATTTAATTTATATCATTAAGGGTAGTTGTTGGTAAGATGTTCAAAACTTCTAGAAGTTTCACCTATATTACATTAGTGATGAGTTTGATTTTATTTTTCTAAAGTTTATGTGTGGTTGCTATTGGTGAGATGTGTTCAAAAATATTAGAAGTGAGTTTAACCTATTTTACATTAGTGGTGATGGATTTGATTCTATTTTTTTTTATGTGTAAATAATGAATTTTAAATAACAATAGAACGTATCTATATTAACATGTTTCAAAAGATTGCATTATCATACTTATAAATAAAATAAAATATTTAATTAACACGATTTAAAAGATTGCATTCTCACAATAAATTAAATAAAAAATATTTATTTAACTTTTAGAAAATGGTTAGCATTTAATAATTTTTTTTTAAATTGTATTTCTCCGAACTAATTCTTTTGACTTAATGGTTAGGCATGGTAACACTTTAATTCTTTTGATTTAATGGTTAGGCACGGTAACCCTCAATTTTTAATAATTTTGTACACGTATTTTCATGACGAGGCACTACTACTTTTGTGCAATAGTGAGGTGACCAACTTCACTACTATTTGCTTATTTATATTGTTGTTGCACTAAAACCATGGATCAATGAATTTATGGAATAAACCAATATGGTTACATAAGTTAATTACAAACAATTCATAAATTATATCATATTAAGAGGTTTTTTTTTGGTTATATATAAATATATATGGGGTCATTATTCTTTTCACGTTTTCAATTATGTGCACAATTGGCGTGGCTACATGAAGTTGTTCAAATCTCTTAAACTATAGTAATACAAGTTAATCACAAAAGAACTATGATAAAATATAATGATGTTTTTTTAATGGTTTTGTTATAAGTATAATTTTTCTCACCAATATTTTCAGTTGGAAACATCACTCTAGCAACCTTAGCCCTTACTTCCATCACCATATCTCATATCCATCATCATGTAATTTCAATCTTATCATCATGAGTCAAGTCAAACTTCAAGTTAGACTAAAACGTTATAGCATGGTATTAGTTGTTTTTCTATGCACGATGTATGCACTGAATTCTTAAATACCCACACTATGACCCTAAAATGGAAAATTTAAATTTTTTTTGGTTCATTAATGTATATGTGCCTTTTAAAAACAACGTAGTGGCCACAAGTGGACCTTTTCAAACCATTATCTCCAAATATAGGGTTTGATATAGTCTTCATTTGTTATGCTTATCCCACTACATGATTAATACAATGGCATTATTCACATTGAAGATAGCTCTAGGCCCACTATTTCACCTTAAATAAAATTATTGAGTTCACTCATTTTATCCATTACTCATTGCAAGATTATGGTACCAAAATTCCATTAGAGAGAATTCACACCCTAGCATCATTCTTTGTATCATATTGGGATTTTGTTTTTACCATCATTCTTGGAGCATACAAGGAGGCAAAAAACCCTCCCTCACAATTGCTTTGGAGCCCATATTACTTCCACAACTATTACTGAGGTGTTATCTTGTAAGTCTTTATTTCCATTGACAATAAAATTACATTCATTCTTTGTTTTATCTTGTGCCTTAAATGTTAGATTCATTAATTCTTTTGTATATTTTCTTTTGCATCAGGTCGAATGTTGAATGAGTTTACAAGTTCATGATCCTTTTTATCTTATTTCCTTTTTCTATTACTTCAGTCACAAAAATCTTAAGTAGATAATTTCTGTACATCTTAGCAACAAAACACTTTCAGTAGATTGTCAACTCCACTGGGGAGGAAACTGTTACTACCTTCCTTGGTTGTCTGTGTGCTTTATTAGGGTTTATGGCAGTGTAATTTCCATTTCTTTTTTGCTATTTTCTACTTGTTATAGCCATCATTTTTAGATGACCTAGGTAAGAAACCCTTATTTTCAACATCGATCTCATGAACTTTTCAACAATTTTCCTTTCTAGTCATTGAGTGGTTTTCTGCACAAAAACTACATGCATGCAGATTTCCTAGGTTTTCCTATGCCTACATGCATTTTGGCCCTTTTTCTACATTGTATTTCTTATTTCAGAATTTTTTTCTATTAAGTTTGGTTTTAGGATTGAATTTTTTATTATTTATTTTTATCTATTTATTCAATATCCCTTGCTTTGCTTTTAGATGTTGGTATTTGTTGAGTTTTTCCCAAAGAACATTCTAGGTGAATAAAAGGGTTTGATACTCTTAGTGTTTACTACATTTAGGGTTCTAATACAAATTCTTGACCTATTTCATTTTAAACTTTGATTTCAGAACTTGTTTATTGGTTGATTTATCCTTTTGATTTGCTTAAAACCACATAAGAGTTAGTTAAGGAATACATATTTTGCATCGAAGTTTTAGTCCTTTTCTTTGCAAAGCTTAGGGTTTTCATACCATTTGTATCACTTTTTTTTAGCATTAAATCCTTCATTTAGTTGTTGGTTTTTGAAGTGCTCAATTTTAGGAAAGTGCTAGCTCAAGAAAGGAATCCCCTATATTCTTAATATAAATAAACATTGTCATTTTCTGAGTTTTTCATTTCATATAATATTGCACTAGCCATTACCTATTTCATATTTGGAGCTATTTATTTATGTCAGTGTTTCATGGAAACGTGCATAGGAGACCTAGCTAAAGCATACACAAACAAA
>ML777186.1:60612-87884 GCA_009831015.1 Picea engelmannii
TGAAGTTATTTGAATTTACCAAATTTAAGGGGTCCATATTGAGTTCAATAATATCTTTACATATTAATATCATGTAAATGAAATTCAAAGTTAGGCATGCCAATTCAATTTACAATGGGTTTATCCTAGGTATAACGTACAAGTTTATAAGGTACAAATTTGTGAGAAAATAAATTTTGGCTAGTTAAAAAGGGTTGTGGGTATGATTAGTGTTTTGATTTTTTTTTTCTATTTTCTTGAACACTTTATAGTGATGTAAATTTTCCTCTTAAATATGAAAATGAGGATAGGATCGATATCTAAGTTCATTATCTATATGGAATTTTGATATATAAAGTGCAATATCTACTACTGATGTACATGAACTTCTTGCTAGATCGAGACTATCTAGGTTTGTGTAACTGGATATAGCATGGATTTACAAGTAATAATGATTGTACATGCTTACACATTTAATAATAATCAATTAATGAAAAAAAAAATTCACATAATCTATTGTACTTCCTTATACACTCATTTTTAAATTTCCACTATAAGGACTTCGAGGGAATGTTGTTTAGAATTGAAATATTAATATTTAGAGTTTGAAAGAACAAATTCCAAATTTGGTATATACATTCTTCATTCTCATCCTTTATGGTTCTTCTAGTTGCACGTGTTATGAAGACTTCCACACTACTTTTGGGCTTCATGTTTGTGTAGGAAAATTTACTCTCGGATTTGAATTTGTGTGAAATTTTATTCCTTTGGTTATCCTAGAGACTTTTGTAAACATGATCTATTGATTCCTGTTACATGTTCACATAATATATGTGGTACATATGTCTTCCACGTAGACATAGGTCATAGATGTGGTACATATTCACACTTGTGATAATTAGGAATTAATGGAACCATTTTTATTAGCATTCTCTTCATTTCTCCAAATTGTACATTCCTATGTATTTATTTYGAATTTGAATATAAAGACATCTAAGGAATATTTTATGGGATTTGAATATTAACATTAAATTTTTTAAAAAGAACAAATTACTAATTTTAAATGTAATTGCTTTATAGCCATAGTTATTAAATTACTTTAATTGGTTAGATAATTTTTCTAAAGTAATGGATTTATTTGGGACACCTTTCTTGAGATGTTCATTCCTCATATCTCCTTCATCATTCTCATCCATTATTTCACTTGTAATTGTGAATTCTATGAAGACTTCAATTCTATATTTGTAAAAAAAAATTATGTAGAACTTATTTTAGAGTTTGAATTTGCGTAAAATCTCATTATCTTACATATCCTATAGGTTTATGTAGACACAATCTACCAATTTATAATTCTAATTAACTTGTATAAAATATGAGTATGGTGTAATAAATAATATAATTTTTTTCAACAAAGAGTCATAAAAAAAGTACAATTTGTTAAATAAAAAAACTACCTTTAAATTTAAATAACAGAATGTGTATATGTTAAAAATTAACTACCTAATACAAAATTTATATCATGAATTTGCATATACAAAATAACATTTAAATAACAGAATGTGTATATGTTAAAAATTAACTACCTAATAAAAAAATTATATCATGAATTTGCATATATCATGAATTTATATCAGAAATTATCTGCCACCCCATGGCATCACTTTTCGAAACATAAATGTAAAAACTGAATCAAGTTACATGATCAAACATTGAAACAGAAAATTGAAATAGTATTTAACAGAACAGTCTGTGTTGACAAGTTTTTTGTTTGAACAAATCCAGATCAAATACATAATGACATTGAACTATCCGAATGCGAAACAACAACAAAGATAATTTAAATAAACCTTTAAACTGGAATGCACAGATTTATTACATTTCTTTATTGATTTTGAATTTTCCTCAGATCATGTATTGCATTGAATTGAATATATATCAAGCTATCATAATATTGGCAAACTTTCCTTACAAACCAAATCAATAGACAAACCCTAAAACACTTGATCATGGCACAGTAAAACCCTTTATAAAACAGTTCCTAGATATTCTTAAGATGAGCTTCTGGACTTATTTTTCGGTCTCAAATACTAAATTTTCATAGAATCTCTTACACAACTCTTAGCGAGTACGAAATTGGCACTTGTTGAGACGCCAAAGGCTTGGCCACAGGGCTGGCCCCCCATGGACAAGTCATAGTCCAGTGAACTATGACTTGGCCGCGAGGGCCTAGCCCTGTGGCCAAGCCGTTGGCGTGCCCACGGCTTGGCCACAGGGGATGCCACCTAAACTAAATTTTAATTTAAAAATTAAAATTAAATTTGATATTACATATTACATATTAAAATTAAAATTAAAAAAAAAAATTACAGTTAAATACCTGAAGCTCGGCCCACCGAACGCCTGCCAACACAACAGCCCGACCGCCCGCAGGAACGCCCGCCAACACAACCTCTGCGCCAACACTCACAAACCCTCACAAACACCCTACGTCTGCGCCAACACTCACAAACCCTCACAAACACCCTACGTCTGCGCCAACACTCACAAACCCTCACAAACACCCTACGTCTGCGCCAACACTCACGAACGCTCACAAACGCAGGAACTCTCACAATCACGCAAGAACGCTCACAAACGCAAAAAGGTTATAAAACCGTTAGAATATTGATGTGTGGTTGATATATAAACATTGTTTCGGCCGAACAATCTTTCGGCCGAAAGAATGTTTCGACCGGAATATCTTTCGGTCGAAACAATATTGCCAGATGGAAAAAATCTGTCCGACTAAATATTTACATGCAAATCGAGGATATCGTCATTGTACCGTTCAATTTGACGTTCCACCTTTCGGTCGAAAAATAATAGTTCGGCCGAAAAATAATATTAGTTCAGCCGAAAAAATGTTTTTCAAAATTTTGGAGATCATATTGTCACGAAAGTGTTACCCACCTCTGTGATTTCACCCCATAGTTTATTAACTTTTCTAACTTTTAGTTAACTTTGCTTTAATTTATTTTATTTTTTTGCTAAAATAAAACAAAACATTGTCTTTTACTTTTATCATTTGCCTTTCCTTTATTAATTAAGTTTTGTCACTCCAAATGTATAAACTCCACTTAGAAGAAATTAAAATTGTAAATAGCATCAAAATCATAAAATCGCACAAAAATTAAATATTGTTAAAAGGTTAAATTATAAGTCAAAGGGATCTATGCTTGGACTGTAGGTTAGGACAAAATTAGCCTAGAGTTCAATGTGCATTCTTGTCTGGGGATTTAAGCCTAGGGTGATATTCCCGCTTCTTCTCACCTAGCCCCGCGGGAGGTTGAAAATGTTGATGTTGGAGATTCTATAATCTCTTGGCGTCAACAGATATGTCTTTAACACTCTTTTGAGATGATTGATTTGGACCTACTCCGTTACTTTATCAACATCCATATTACTCAATTTTCCTTTGGGATATCACTCTCAACCTCAGTGTACTATGACTCTTTTGCAACACTTTAGGATGGAGAATTGTAAGTTCGTATGCACCCATCTCTCTTCTGGGATGAAATGTAAGGCAGATGGTCCTCCATTTCTTGATGCTACTATATACACATCTATAGTAGGGAATCTACTCTACCATACTCATACTCATCCAGACATCACATTCGGTGTTAGCATGTGCTCCAAATATATGCAAGAGCCTCACAAGAGTCATTGGCAAGCTACCAAACATATTTTATGGTTTTTCAAAGGCACTACTCACATGTTGATTGGGCAGGTAATCTTCATGCTGTGACGATCCACTTTAGGACACTTATTCACTCTTTGTTCTATACCAGTTTCTTGGTGTTCCAAGAACCAGCTAGTTGTGAGTCCTTATTCCACAGATGTCAAATATGATAGTGTTGTTCTCATTGGTAAGAAACTCCCACCACTCTATTTGTGACAACCAAAGCACCATTTAACTTGGTCACAATCTTGTGGGTCATTTGAAGACAAATCACAGTAATATATAGACACAATACATCTGGTACCTCCATTATTTGTCCCTTCAACCAATCAATGTCTCAACATCTTCACTAGATCTTTTCCCAACGATACCTTCGTCGGCTTGCAAAATCGTATTGGTGTGGGAAAATTCTCATTAATGGGGTATGTGATGTAACGGTTTCTCTCTATGGATCCATGTTCACATTAAGGGGAAGTGTGATGTATGTTTTATCTATGTGTATCCATGTTCAAATTAAGGGAGATGTCAAAATTAAGGGTGCAATCTTCACATTTGGCCTTAACCAACTTTATTTGTAATTTTATACTATGTTTCTAGGTTTGGTTAATGCCAACCTAGTCAAATCAATCTATGCTCAATAACCCTTATTGAGAAAAGTTCCATGCCTTTAGCATTGTGTATAAATACACAACACTTATTTATATCTCCATATATTGTGATCATTCATTAATTATTATACAAGTTGTTTAGCCAAAGGGCACCATTGTGCTCTCTTGTTCTTGTTTGATTTATCTTCTACTTGGGCTATTTCTCTCTCTAGTGTACTTGCACTAGCATTTGTTTCTCTCTATAAGGTTGTGCCTTGGGTTGGTTTTGTTTCAATTCAATTCTCTAGCTAACACTTATGAATCTCAATTTGTATGATATAGTTCTACATAAAGTTCTCGGTCATTTCATAATGCATTCAATTTTATTTCAAATGCATTTTAGCAAATGTATCAAATTCAGTGTTATCTTGTTCAACATACCAATTTAATGTTCTTAATCTCAAAGTGCTTGGAAAGGTGATGGCCTTTCCATTCCATCACCTTCCTTCGAGATTGTAGTGTCAACGGTTCTTGCACGAATGGAAATGTCTAACAAGATAGATGTGGTGTTTTGGACACAATACATGCAACTTTGATTTGTTCAATTTTGAACTTTCACTTGTGTTTCCTTTTTTATTGATATTGACACTTATGTGCTTAACCTTGTAGGTTTTTGAGTTATGTATCTCTACCTTCCTCTTATCCTCAATGACCACATCCTCTCCTTACTAATTTGATTTCTTTTGCTATCTTAAGAGACTATATTTCATTTAAGTATTAAATTATTAGCCTCTTAACCAACATGAACATGATTCGTTCTCATTATCTAACATTCAAAATTTGTGCAAGTACTCTACATATTTTAAGAGTATTATAAGATGGATTATATAATTCATATGGCATTGACCTTGTATTAATTTAATGATTTGGCAACAATGTCAACTGTAATATGCTAAGATTATAGTTTGAAATCAATAAAGAATGCAACATTCATGCACACATGTGTATATAAAAGGTTATCAACATGCGCAATGCATAACTATTCACACAATGATGACATTACCCAAAATACAAATAATACTTATGTTGATAGCCAAAGGCACCATTGCAGAAACTCCTTCGACGCACCTATTCAATGTTAAAGTTATCAAGTATAAACAAAACATAACAAATCTGCATTAAGATAATCAACTATTTCCAAAACTTTACATCTTCAAAAGTCCTCAAACATCTTAACACATCTGAAATTTAAAAGGTGTTCATTTCATCTTTGGGTATTCTCTATCTTTCAAGATGATCTGTTTAACTTATCCCCCCATTAATTATTTTGGAGGGACATCATTGTTTAGAAGGGTTGATTATATGCTATTGTGCAACCTCCCTTTACCACTTATTTTTAGTTTGGAGTTTACTCTACATCTCTCAGTGTTTCAATACTTCCATGGTTTCAAATTCCTTTAATGTAGTGTTACCATTTTCCTTAAAGGCATTTTCTACTTCAATTTCTCATCTCATCATGTTGAATAAACATTTTAAATGTGTAACCATGCTTTAATCATCCACTAATGCAGCCCTCACACAATTACAAACTAGTATAGATGTCTAACTCCTTAAGATCCACGAACAAAACACTAATAACTAAATTGTAGCCATGAACATTAGAGAATTAGCCATTTCATAAATAAATGAGTGTTAAATGGTTGGATTTAAATTCGATAACTGAAAATAAGTTTCATGATACATTATGCATTAGTGTTCAATTAAAATCCATTGAGGTGGAATTTATTTAATGCTTGTAGTGTTTTGTACTATTACAACCTAATTAGCATGGAATTCATTGGCCCATTATATTAGCAATAAAGTAGCAAATCCATGGAGAGAATCCTAACGGTTGCAGACCTACTTTCCACTACCTCCTTCTAACATGTAAAGCTCCACTACCTCCTTCCAACATGTAAAGCGAGGATCAAACTTATAAATGTGGAGAATCCTAATGGTTGTAAACCTACTTTCCACTACCTCCTTCCAACATGTAAAGAAAGGATCAAACTTATAAGAATTATGTGCCATTGACCACTTTACCATTCGCTAGACCATAATGAAACCGAACATGTTTATTGAAAGAAACCAATTCGTACTATAGTCACACAACACCATTTAGCGTTAAAGCGTTATCATTTATAGATGAGTTTAATTACTTTACTATTATGGCAATGAATGTTCTCTCTTCAATTAATTTAACTTTGGAAAAGATAAATGCTCGAGTTAAAATGGATATGACCATGAGAGATCAACCAGGTCATTGAAAGCAAGGTGATGCTATATGGCATCACTAGAGATCAACTTCTCAAAAGAGTGATCATCATAGATTAGTAGTTGAGTTGTCATGGTTAATAATTCAAGTCAAGCAACCACATGTATCCATTGTCTCAATTGTAAAATGTCGTCCAACTACTTGATAGGAGGTGAGTGCTTCTCAAAAGAGTGATCATCATAGATTAGTAGTTGAGTTGTCATGGTTAACAAGTCAAGTCAAGCACCACATGCCTCCATTGTTTCAATTGTAAAATGTTGTCCAACTACTTGATAGGAGGTGAACACTCAACAGTTGATGGAACAAGGAAGCATCTTGAACATCCAAGTTAAAATGGATATTTGAATTATTGCCATACAACCAAAATTAGATAGTTAAAATTCAATAAAAAACATTGGATATGTAAGCATTAGATAAATGTCCATCCAATATGAACATTTGATTAAATTTTGAAACTTAATTTTTAAAAAGATAATTAAAATCAAATATATTTGTAACTTGTTGAAATCTAAGTACACTTAAATTTACATATTTAATATAATATGATAGCACTCTCTATTGAGGATCATTATATTAACCAAACAATATTGTTTTCGTGAATCAAATTGTATACATAAAAATTAGACCTAAAAGAACTACATATAAACAAAATCCAAAAGAAGCACCAAATACAAATGAATGAGATCTCTAGGGGATCACCCTATATTAATGTTGTCAGTGAATTCCAAACTTGTTAGGTTGTATCTCCATTTGCATCAACTATGCTAGAAACAAAAACAAAGTACTAAAAATATATTTTTGTTATGTGTCTATTAGATTACATACAAAGTAGCCCAATGCAACAAACTTTAAATTTCATACTAAATAGTCTTCACTTGGATAAACCATAAATAGAAATGAATATCCCCCGTCATTTTATAAAAACATTATCTTTTGGGTATGCATCTATAAGTAAATATAGTTGTCATCTCCAAGGGTTAGCTCAATCAGTTGAACCATTTTCCTAAGGCATGTTGCGAAAGAGGAGGCCATAGGTCACAGGGTCAAATCTGGTTGAGTCCCTCATGGTTGGTGGTCAAGTGGTCGTCCATTTGGATGTTCCCAAGAAGAGTGAGGGATCCTACTTAGTTTTCCTTGAAAAAATAAATAAATATTTTTATCAAGTCCAATGGATTTAAGCTCTATTGGTTCAAACGACCTATATCAAGGTGAATTTCATTGTGAGGTCTTTGGTTCTAGTCCAACTGAGGTTCAAATCCGACTAAATCCTATTAATCCCCATTGGATTATCAAATGTGATTGTTGCTAGTGGTTGAACCACCCTCCATTTGAATATTTCGGGGAAGAGGGAGGGATACTATGAAGTATACTTGGAAAAAAAAAGTAAATATTATTATCAAGCTAGCATATTTTATCATATATGACATCATGGTAAGAATTGAAGCCAATTGGACATAATATATTAGGTAAACTTCATTGTAAATAATTTATGAAGACAATCCAGATTTTTCCTCACATGCGTAATTGAAGCTCTTCAATGACTTTGAGATAAACCAAGTTGGTTTTAACAAAGCCAATCCAACTTTCCACAATGAAAATTTGAAGGGTTCATGAAGCCACTAGTATTAAGAGCAAGGGATCCTTGCACAAAGTTTTCCAAGACTAAAAACATTTCCATAATGATAATCCAAAGGGTTCATTAAGCCACTAATAATAAGAGCAAGTGTTCCTATTTTTAGTTTGACATTTTAGGAAGAGGCATTGTCAGATTTCCCATTGCTAGTAAGACCAAGAAGTGGACATTAAAGGCAAAAAAATATCAATATTTTTTCTCTAATATTACCCTCCACCCCACCCTCATATATGAGGGTGGGGGTAGGGGGTAATATTAGAGAAAACATAATAATATCCTCACACTCATTAGAAGGACTACCAACCTTAACTTACCCCTTGCACTTGGATCTGTGATTGAATGGTGGGGCAGCGCCCTGAAAGAACGAATATCATGCCCACTAATTAGTTGATAGATATTAGCGATCAGTATCTATCGATGCATTCTAGTGACAGAACCCCTACCGTACAATAGGTGCCTGCTCCTTTGCTCCCTATCTACCTTTAAATGGTCTAATGTATAAGTTCGTTATGAGCCTGGGCTCATTCCGATATAACATGATTTAGTACAGATCTGTTGTCTGGCCGAATAGACATCTATTTGTAACGGGGCAGAAGAGGGCTTCTTATAATTTTATATTCACATGATACACAGAGTTGCACTCAAAGAATTTGTTCTACAACTTAAGAGAGACTTAAACACCAATCAAAGCTTTAAATCTGCATAAACAAAAGTGTTGACTGGAAAATCGAGCAGTGCAAACAATTTGTATCAAAAGATGTGATCAGAGTTGCAAAAGTGATGAAATTTAATGTACACAAACAACAGCATGAATGTAGGGCACAAGTGGAAATGTTGTAACAGCAATCACTATCTTCTCATTAACACACAAGAAAAAATACAACATTGTTCTCAAGGGACTATGGATTCTCACAAACTTTGAGCACTCTCTTGGTAAAATAACTCTACTCGAGATCACAATATAAGACTAACTAGTGTGCCCTCCCTTACAAAGTCAAACTTGACAAGAGAGGGAAAAGTGGTTACAAAAGTAATGGTTAATTATATCATTCATGAAAGGAATCATCCACCACACATAACAAGAATTCTCTCTTCAAGGGATGCACTCTACTTAGCATATGTAACTCTCATCATAAATGTGTTATAATGTGTGAGGAATATGTCATAAATGCCATAGACTCTGTCATAACCTTACATTGACCAAAAATAGAAGATGCCAAGCATCATAAGTTTAAGCAAGAGCGGTTACAAAAGTAATAGCTAGTAATATCCTTCATGAAAGGAATCATCCACCACATGTAAAAAAAATATCTCCTCAAGGTATGCACTCTACTTAGCATGTGTAACTCTCATCATAAATGCATCATAATGTGTAGGAGGAATCTTTCTTAAATGGAAAACTCTACCACACCCTTACACTAACCAAAAATAGAAGATGTCAAGCATCAAAGTGTAAGAAATCTATCATAAGGGTGTAAGGAAATATCTACCATGTAGCACATCCATCCTACAAGGAATCCCTTCCAACACTCATGTGCCCTCTACAAATGAGAACAACTTGGAGCACCACAAAACTAACACTCGTGTTCTCCACCACGACGAGCTTCTCTCAAAGTCATGAACTTCCCATTTGCAAGGAGTTATGTTAGAATGTCAGTGCCTTGCACATCAATGATAACATAATCAAGTGAAAAAAACCCCTTCTGTACTCTATCTTGGAAGAAATGGTTACTACCGAAAAGAAGGAAGTGCGCATAAATCCTTCTCTTTCGAAAAGGGGGTGAGAGTGCATATTTTATCCAATCCCTCGTATTCCCTGAGAACCAATAGGGAGATGCATGAATGGAATCAATCCAAGCAGGGCACCTTCTATGGAATCCTCGAGCCTATCAAAGCACCTTCCGTAAGATCTCCAAGAAGATATTAATGTGCTTGGAGAAATCATGAAAAAATAGTTTCTCATAGAGGTTGATGTAACTCTCATTGTCACAATACACAACAGTGGGCTCAAACAACTAATCGATCAACTCTGGATCAACTTGTGAAGCAAATGGCCTCACAGCGAACTAATTCTGCTACCATATACTTCGCTTTCGTTGAACTAAGTGCATATGCCACCTACTTCCCACTGAACCAGGAAATCATACACAATCTCGAGCTAAAGCAGTGATCAAAAGTACTCTTGTGCTTGCATCCCTTTCCTAATTTGAGTCTAGAAATCCATGTAACAACTTTCCATCTCAATCATACCTCATGGAATAATGAACTATTCCCTTCATATATCTAAGAAAATGTTTAGCAATTTTCCAATGAATCTCCATGGGTTCAACCATGAACTAGCCCAAAAGATTCAATGCAAAACAAATATTAGTCCCAGTATTCACAAGATACATATGGGAAGCAATCCACAACCTATACAAAGATGGATCTTCCAAAATAGAATCTAAACTAACTAATAACCTCATATTTGGCACCATAGGAGTGGCCAAGGGTTTGCACTGTAGTGTCTAAAATCTATTTAGAATCTACACCATGTACTTCCCTTTCCCAAGGAAGACTTCCCACTGCACTCTACCAAACCTCTAGACGCAAAAAGTAATGCACAAGGCCAATTTCCTTCATGCCATATTTGATTGCCAACCTTTTCTTGCACCATGCAATGAGCTTCTCATAACTACATGTAAGAATCAAGTCATCTACATACATGACCAAAACAAGCAAATCAAATTTGTCATATAAATATTAAAGATTGAAATTTGTTTTAGTCATGGTGGAGACCAACTTAAATTAGTACTAAGAAATCCTCAAGTACCATGAACATGATGCCTACATCAACCCATAAAGGTCCTTCTTCAACCTGCACACATGGGTATCTTTCCCATGCACCTCAAAGCTTCTCGCCTGATTGATGTATACTTATTTAATCAAGTCATTCAGAAAAACAATGTTTACATCCATATAGTATAAAGGCCAACCAAAAAATGATGCAATAGACATGATGACTCTGATAGAATAAACCTTGAAACTTGAACAAGAGTCTACTTAAAGTCAACTCACTCTTTCTAAGAGAGTGATCTAGCTATGAATCTAGTTTTGTACTTCTCTAGGTTCCCATATGCTACATGATTAATCTTGTAAAGCCACCTAGAGTCTATCACAAATTTCCCACGAGTTTAAACACAATCTCCCATGCATTATTCTTCATGATGGAGTTATACTCCTCAACCATGGCATCCTGCCATACCTGTTCTACATTAGCCTCATCACATTTGGAAGGCTTTACGTCAATGATAGAAGACATTAGTGCAGCATAAGAAAGATATCTTCAAGGTGGATGACTCTCACCTAAAAAGTATACCTAGGTGTTCCCACTTGCTATGCTTACTCAATGTCTAGATAATCCATCTCAACTTCTTGGATGAACTTGAGGTTAATGAGCCCTCTCCCTCTAAATAGGGATCTTTTTTATCTAAATATGAGTCTAATTTATCATCTGGAATAGACATCAAATCAATCACCTTCTTACCTTCCACAATCTTTGTGGGAGGCTCCTAAGAACCTGAGGACCATCCATCCTCATCAAACTTTACATCCTTACTTATTATTATCTTCTTTCATTGAAATGTAGATCTGATAAGCCTTGGATGTTTCATTGTATCCAACAGAAATAACCTTGACAGCCAAAAATAAATAATTTCAGATGTTTCGTTGTTCAAACTCGGTTCTCTTCTCGTCACACGCATGAATAGAAACAAGGAAACCAAATACACGAAAGGGATATACCTATGGTTTTTCACCAGTAAAGGTTTCCTTTAATGTCTTGTCCTTTGATGCCCTATGAGAACATCAATTCAAACTATACATAGTTATATTCCACACCTCTACCCAAAGACACGTGGGAAAATCCAAGTCATGGATCATAGCCTTGGTTGTCTCTACGATGGATTGGTTCTTCCTCTCTGCAACCCCAATTTGTTGCAAGTTGTAAGGTATTGTTAGTGCCCTCTAAACTCCTACTTCCCTGCAAAACGCATCAAGGTCCTTGGAGGACTATACTCCTACATTGTTAGATCTCACCACTGTTTTTTTGCATGTCTAATTTTCCAAAAGAACTTTAAACTCTTAAAACTTACTAAATATTTCATCATTGGTCTTCATAAAGCAAATCCAAGGCTTTCTACAAGAATCATCAATTAATGAAACCTAAAAAATGTTACATGTTGAAGAAGATGATGGTGTAGGTCCACATACATCTCAATGAATCAAATCAATAATCTCTCTTGTTCTATGTAGTCTTTGTATGCTTCTTGACTGCACAACCCTTGCAGACTCTTGGTTTCTTGATCTTGAAGTCTGAAAATATATATACTATGTCCTTCAAGAGTGGTGGTGCTCCATAGTGTAGGAGACCAAATCTCGTATGCCAAATCTCTCTCGTTGTGTCATGATCATGCATTAAAGAACCATGTTTCACCAAATCCACAATCAAACTGTTATCATTGGATTTGTACGTCTGAAAAACCTTCACAAGATACCTATCTGTGTAACAATTAGAAGTCTCTACCATTGTCACCTAAGTAGATACTTCCCTCTTTTTAGTGATGGAAGGAGGTCCAACACAAGGGAGGCTTCCCTAGTGACCTCAAGGGATCAAGTAGAAAGATTATCCAAACTTATAGCCCCCTATCTTAGTCACTTAGATGTTAGGTCTAGGTCTAGGAAAGGTAAAGAGCAAACAAGGTAATTGGTTAACCTGTACGAGACAATAAACAATCCAAAGCATATAATAAACAATTACCAAGTTATATAGCTCATTAATTACCTATAGACACTAGATAATCAATAAAACCAATTGTTGTTGCAAATTTATAGTAGTAAGACAATGTATAGGAACAACAAAAGTTTTGTAATAGCAATAGGTAAAAGTACCCAGAAAATTAACACTTGTGCATGAGAATTAATCCTTCAACAAGTGCAACAACATCCAATTGCTAGAATATGATTCTGAGTATCTTTAGCCACAATTTCAAGTAAGTATGCAGCAATTAAATTAAACCCTAGTAGTTGTAGCAAACATTTATAAGAACAACAATAAATAGCATTTGTTTTCTAGGGTTAGAGTTAGCAAAGTCAGTTAAATCACTTTAGGAGAGAGATTAATAATTCTAAGAGTGTTTTCACTACAAAGAGAGGTCTAGACTAGTGTCGTTGACTTTCTAGGGTTGTGAATGCAACACTTTCAAGAACAAATTAGGTGGTCAAGAAGAATGAGGTTCCAAACCCTAAGGTGCAAAGACTCTTGGTTCTTACGACTGAAACCTTCAAGAAAGTGATTTCTGGGATGCAAAGCCTCTTGGGCCTTAGATGTCGCTTTCGAGGTTCTAGATAACCTAGTTCAAGCATCAAAAATGGACCAAGATCAAAACCCTAAGGTGCAAAACCTCTTGGGCATTAGGCCTTTGAATCCTAGCAAGAGACAAGGTCTTTTAATGCATTCACCAAAACTTGGACAAACAAAAGTATTAAAGGAGAGAAAGCCTTATGTCTCCTTCCTAGGGTTTTACTAGGACAAAGTAACATGCAACAAGATAGCAAGTATCACATTATACCATGAGCAAACACATTAATTTAAATAAAATTACTTACTTATCCAAGTCACTATTCCAAGAGAAACCCTAGTTGCAACAAGATATCATCCAAGAAAGAAAAGCATCCACAAACAATCCTCCTCCAAAAGGTGCACACTAGATCCAAGAAGCCAAAGAGAGTGTAGTGAAATTTTTAGAGCTCTCACTCACAAGTGTGAGGGAGGAAGTGATGATGAAAAAATGAAATGAGTGCTAACCTTATTTATATAAGGTAACCCAAGCACTTTTGTCCAAAAAATGTCAATAAGTCATGTTACAAGTGGGGTCAACCCCTCAAACTAGCCTCTACAATAACAATAAATGAAAAATGGCCATCACGAAGCCACATGTGTGGTGACATCAAGCCTCCAAGAGGTGAAGGAGGGCCTCCCAAGGCTGTGTCTCCTCATCCAAAGTGAAAGCAAGGTGGGAAAATTCCATGCCACCTCAAATCATCATGTGGTGTCCATGAGGCAAGCAAGCCCCAACATCTCTATCAAACCCTAGCATGACATCATCATCAAAAAGGGCCAACGTCCAAGGTGTGAAGGATGGTGTCCATGGTGGAAGATGGTGTACATCATCTCTGCATGCTACCCAATCCACACCAAGTGTAATTTCCTCCATGAAGTCGTTGGGCAATGTGTGGGTGCATAGTCCAAAGCATGGACTTCCTACCCATAAGTATGTCATCATGACCATATCTGTCAAAAGAAAGCCCATCAATGCATCATCCAAGGTCCAAAATAGGTGAGAGCCTATATCTAAGTGTGTCAAGCCACCAGGTGTCTCAATACTCTGCATCACACATGCCATATCATGCAATAAAGACACATCTTGGGTTAAATCTTAGGACATCCTTCAAAGTACTATGTTAGGTGCATCCAAATCAAACAAATCATGAAATCAAGTAAAGCCAATGTTCATATGATATATCAATCCTTAGATCATAAAAAGTAAGTTGTTACTTAAGATATAATCCACACAAATAGTTCAGATCAAGTATCCCCTTCAAATTTCAGATTAACTCAAAACTTTATGTAAGTTGGCAAGTTTGAATATGGGAGGACCATCATCATGCCCTATTAGGTGTGCCAACCAAAACAGTGAAATAAAAGACCCAAGTTGAGGGATATGTCTCGGGGGAAGAAGGAAAGAAAAGAACCCTTCAAGAGTAAGTGTGATAGTGGTACGTGTTGGGGTTACTTCATGGCTTATGGTGTCAATTAATCAATTTCTATGAGCGCCTTTGGGAAGGGTGTGCTTTCTCTTGAGTTACCACTTTCTAAGCACAATGTTTTTCCAAACCACTTGATCTTCCTTTTTATTGTCCTCTTATCATACTTTCAAGTCCCCTTTATAAGGTTTCAAGCTATAGCATCATTGCTTTGGGAATGAGGCGAACACGGAAAGGGCAGAACTCAAGTGTGGACTGGCTTTTCAAAGTCCTTTTCTTTTATCTCTTTCTTTCTTTAGCATTATTATTTCTTTATTATACTTTTATCAATAGTTGCAATCAACCTCTGTGCCTTTAGCCCCTCTTCTCATGAGAGAATGAACCATGACTCATTACCAATGTTTGGTACACTGCGACAGGCTCCAAGAGGGTAAGTGTTAAGTATGGCAAAGAAATGAAATGTTACCCTTGTGAGGGCCCCCTAGTAGACTTACCCCTTTCCTTCGGGGTGACAACATGGGACTAGGGTACAAATGTTGGCCACCAAGGTGAAATAAGGAAACAAACATAACTCCTTGAGCTTATGATCCATTATCCAACTTCAACCAATGATCCTCATTCACGCGCCTAGTAACAACACCTCGAATGAAGAAAGGACTAGCATACCTCATGGTGAGGTTGGCTTACCATCTCCCATGCATTGTGTTGACTAGATGTGATGGGATTGGATGATCCAAAGTAGAAGAAGAAATCTAAGGGGGGTTGTTGGGTTTCCATGTGTGGACATGTTGATCATCATCATCAACGGATCATTGTCTTCATTGTGGACCATGAGACATGATCTCCTCCAATTACCCTTAGGCATGGGGGGGTAACATATGGCTCCAACATGTGCTCACCGTAGAGCGCATGATAACCTTAGCATCTTTGTGTTGTCTAAGACCCGCAATCTTGCAACCACTTCTAACAACACTAGCACTTCAGTAGCAAATGCAAGGGATGTGATCCACCTGTGTTAGTATACCGAAGTCATGCTAGAAAGAAAAAAAAAAATGGCATATTTCATCAATACATCATATTTTCTTTTCACAATATAAACATCAAACCGAGCTAACATGAATGCATAACAAAGCAATAACAGTAACAAGTAAAGGGAAACAATGCAAGCACGCAACATGACCTACATAGGTTATCTACCTACTCTAAGCATGTCAACTTGAAAAGCTAGGTATAATAATATAACCAGTGAATCCATCATAGCATTTCATCAAATTCAAAAGTTCTACCTTTGTGCTTAGTTACAAACCAAAATAGAAATATATCAAGCATAAAATAATCATAAGTTGGGATAATCATCACGGGATAGAAAAATATGAAATCAAACTCATGAGGGTGGGGAGGAGGGACAAAATCATGCCAAGAGGTATCCCCATAGGATTGATCTACCCATATTTGGATAGGGTTGTGATAAGATGAAGGCTTACCAAGTTGACTCAAACGCTTCAAAGAATGACTATCTTGTCCATCATCACTCCTTGAGGATTTGGATGGGATGAAAAGAAATATGGAGGATGTCTGATAACTACTCTAGGGAAGGCTGAAGAGATGGGATGTTAATGTTCTTCTTAAAGCCTCCAACCTTCCTTTAAATTCTAAGGAAAAATTTTGCCCCATAGACAACTTGGGTAAAGGAATATGTTTCTCAACCGTATCCTTAGTGGTATTGTAACAAACATAAATATATATAAATATAAATAATAATGAATAACTATTAATTAACAATTAATAATTAATGAAGAGACACCTCATATGGAAGGTTGTGTCTCTTATGAAAGGGCTCCCCTACGTGGGTATATATACAACCCTCATTTCTCATTATAATCATTCATCTCATATTATTCATATTTCCATATGCATTTGTACATATTATTTGTTGTCTTTATGAATATTTTTATATTCCAAGTATTTTGGATATTTACATAGTAAACCGGGTTGGATCACCACAGTGGTATTAGAGCTTCATTTCTGAAATTTTGATCCCGGCCTTTGACCTATAGACTCTTGGTCAAAAACATTGGTGTGTTTGGCAACGTCACTATAGGCCTTTGGCGACTCAAATCCTCATAGTTCTTGGAACTCTGGTCCTTGACCACGCTAGGGCATTTTTCCATTAAAATAAATAAATAACTAAAGACCTTAAGGAATAAGAGGTTACATAAAAGTTATTCCGCTGGAAAAATATTATCTATCTTTATAGATATATCAAGATTCAAGAAACCAGTGAAAATCGTTGAGTCAGTAATCATAAGAAGTTCTTATTATATGTGGGCGTATTGGTACATTACATGGTGTTTTTATGGCAGAATTAATATATGCCAAAAAGTCGTCAGGGATTGGCCTAGTACGCAGTCAAACAGAGAAACAACAATACCCAATCACAATCAGTATTCAAAAAAATTTGTGAAGTCGTCATCATAAAAGTATTGCATCGTGTGAATTCCTCAGAGAAGCCATTATGGGCTTAGTGAAATGCATTAAGGTCCCGGTTGTGGCTTGCGTGAAAAAAGAAAACCACTGCAGCATTATACTTATTTTTCCCCCCGCTGCCTGATTTAGATTTGATAACCTTCTAATCTCATCCCTGTAGATCAGCACAAAATAATTGGGCCCCGAGGAGTCAACGGAGAAGTAACGGGTTGCAGTTTTCATTGATAGTGACCGTTTGTGCAGAATAAACGAAGAACTAAGGGAAATCAATCGCCGCCAGTTTAAAACATCATGTCGATTGGATGAAAAAGGGTTTTAAAAAAGAAATATATACAATGGATTATATAAGAAACTATCTTATATAATTATATCGAGGCAAAAAATACACTTGGTATTAAGGTACTTCAAGTTTCCAAGTTAGGGAACTACTACCAACATACTTACATCGCGGCCTTAAAGATTTATTAAAAGGGTTAAGTGAGTTTTAAAGAATTAATAAGTATTTTATTCAAGTGCAAACTCATTTATTATTAAGGGGATTATTCCAAATTTATTTAATCCTGTAACATCCTGCTCTAGCGCACTGAGAAAACTTATTTTTGAGGACACTTGCTCGCAAGTGATCTAGACTGTTATGATGTTAAAACATTTATCCTTGATTATGAAGCGTTATGATAGACGACATGATGTTTTACTGCTTTGACGTAGACAGGTGCTATTGACTCAGTTTTATTGAGTGTGCAGGGTTTTGGACCTTGAGGATGCAGAGGCATCAGTGGAACCCCTTGGACTCCGGATTGAGTCAGGGAGTGTGCTATTTGGGTTGATTTATTTACTGTGATATTTCATTGATTTAATGATATGATGTTGACATGTTCTGACACGATTGTCGATGAAGCAGGCTGACGATAGCTTGCCGACCAGACTCACATATGGAGTAAAGGGGCCACACACGATTTCCAGAGAGGTTGAGGGAGAGGTGTGGACAGCAGCCCTGCCACAGCCTACTAGCACTCCCATCGTGGCTTGAACCGTAGGTTAACGATTACCTAGTTCGAGAGGATCCACGATGTCGTGAGGGCAGACTGCAACAGTCGCTCACGATGATTCTAAGGGGCGCACAATAAGGCAGGGGCCTTATTCCTTAGAGCCCTTAGTCTCCCACAAGTTCACCTGGCGGAGTGTTGACTCCAGGGGTTATAGATGTCTACCAATCAGTCAAGTTGGCGAGTGGCACCCTTGGAGCACGTGGTGCATCATGAAGGGCACGTCGCGCAAGAGAAACACGAGAAGCGAGTGGCACCCTTGGAGCACGTGGTGCATCCTGAAGGGCACGTCGCGCAAAAGAAACGAATGAGGCGAGTGGCACCCTTGGAGCATGTAGTGCGTCCTGAAGAGCACGTCGCGTTGATGATGATGAAGAAACAAACCTAGATGGCCCTAAGACATTAACGCCTTAAGAAATCCTTAAAACAACTTCCCTAACCAAGTGTCGCCCAGTTCAGAATATGAGTCCTAAGTCAAAAAATTTTTCTAGGGTAAACATTTAGTCTAACCTTAAGAAAAAGACCCTAGAATAAAAATAAAAAAATTTAAACAAAAACCCACTTAAGTAATAGTTTAGTCTTCATAAAATTTTTGGGGTAAATAAAGAGAGTAAGAATTTAATTAAAACTAATGGATTTAAAAATTTGCAAAGAATAAATTATTTCTTAACATGTGAAAGTACAAAAGATATTAAATAAGTAATAAAAGGGAAAGATTTAATAGCGCAACTGTCGTTTTGGGTTTAATAAAAAGGGAAAAGAAGGGAATAATAAGAATTAGAAAACTAAGTAATGGAGGAAACTTAATAAAGGAAAGATGGGAACTTATGGTAAAAAGCAAGGTCAACATAGTAAGGAATCTGCAATTAAGAACCTGCTAATCTGAGCTAATTTAGTAACATCTTTTTTTTAGGAAAATATTTAAAACATGTAAGGGGATCTAGGAACACCTAGGAGTAAATTTAGGGGCGACTCTAGGTGGGTGAGGGATTTGAGACATTTAATAAATTTAAATAAAATATTTATTGGAGAAAAGAGGGGGATGGATGACACTTGTGCGATGGAGAATATTTAGAATATTTTAATGAAACTTAATTTAAAATGTGAATTAGGGAAAGTTGGTGGGTCTCAAAACTCTATAAAAGAAAAGGGAGATGAGGGAGAAGGGACGGGTTGTTAGCGTAACGTTACGCTGCCGGAATTGTGACTTGACTGATTACTTGTGGAGAGTTGGGATTTTCCAGCTTGGATAGGAGTGGTAGCTCGGCCTTGCGAGGCGAGCTGGGAAGATAGACATACCTTCTGAACAATGTGTGGCCCCTTTGCAGCTCGGGGGGCTGAGGGGGAAGCATAGTACCCCTAGCGATTGGCTGGGAGGTACCGGTGAGGTCTCGACGGTCGGCGAGCGGAAGCGGAAAGGAGCGCGCGGACGTCACCAGGAGCAGGAGAACAAGCAAAGGTATGTTTTTCAGTCTCGGTTGAATGATAGGTTGTGTAGGTTGTTGACTTGAACCTGTCGGTGTGTTGTTAGTGGTTGTAATGGTTTCTTTGGGCAAGGAATCACGTCCCTCGAACCTGCTCAAGTAGGATTAAGTTTATATGTCCGAGCAATCTCCGAAAAATTGTGTGTCTGAAAATTCTCATGATTGAAACTTTATGCCTAAATTTCAAGACTATAATGTCCCGTGTCTAAATCAAACCCTGGAATTCTAGTTTAAATTTCCAAGTTGATCTTTCATATCTGAGTCCTTGGTAGAGTGAACCCAATAGAAGTATTCACCTTCCTCCATATTTGTTCGGCGCACATGATTCCGTTGCCTTTGGATGCTCGATTTTAACTAATAACTAAACTAGTTGTCCGTTACAGTTCCTGAAGTATATGTCTGAACAGATTGAAACTACATGTATGTAAGGTATTATTGATTAAGCCGACTGCCATGCACCCTGGGTTTCAGAATTCTGCAGTGAAAATTTTTATATAATGAATTTTTCAAATTCGTTATGAAGTTTTTATTTTTATGTTTTTGTGTTTAAAAATATATATATATATATATTTCCTTGCTCTGTAATTCTGAACGGTGTGTTGGTTATTGTTTTAATTTAACGTCATGGTTTTCAGCGTTCAGCCCTGCGTATGGATGGTTAGACGGCTCTTCTTTCGGGTTGGCAAGCATGTGCGTTTCACCTGTGGATTGAAATTTAGTTATACCTTCTGATACTGTGTTTTACCTCGGACCCCTTTTTTTTCCCGAAATATTCACCACAGATCCCACGGTTGCCCGGAGTACACGATCTTACCCTGATAATTGATTTTGCCACTGATGTTGCTGCCCGGTTCCTTCTTCCAGATATTGGCGTGGTCCACGTTCACCTTTCTGGCCTGCTGCCCATCGTTGCTCAGTTGAGTAAGGGCGGTTGTGTATGGCGTGGAAGGGTCAACAGAAATTTTAAAAAACGCCCCATTTGGCCCTCTCGCCCAGCTAAAAGGTAACGCGCAGCATTATGCCAGGAAAGATCTTGGGGTGACAGTCCGAACCCCTAATTTTGGTTGTTTCTTTTTTTTCCTTCCTTAAACCTCGCCGAGTTGGCCGCCTGGGATGCGTGTTGGCCTGATGTTGGTAGCTGGTTGTTTAATCAAGCGTTGTTCATTTGGCAGTTGTCCCCTCTTATTTACATTTGGTTATGAATGATCAATGCCCATCGACAGCGCTGGATAAGTTCTGTCAGACAGCGCAGGCAAGGGATTTTACCAATTCGATTTCAAATTGTTTTTAATTCCAAAATTATTTATGATTTCCTTATAAATATAATTGTAATTCTAAAATCGCGCTGGAAAAGAATTATGAGGAAGATGAACCGACAATGCAGCCTGTATGATCGGTGTTAGATGATAAATTTCTTTTTACTAAGGTTATTAATTATGGGGAAGGGATTTTACTATTTCTATTTTCTGACTATTTATAATTCATAATTGTTTATGATTCTTTAAAAAATCTAAACTGTAATTCTAAGATAGTGTTGGAAGGAATTATGAGGGAGATGATTAGACAATGCAGTCTGTATGTTTATTGCTAGATGATAAATTTCTTTTACTAGGATTATTCAATCATGGGGAAGGGATTTATAAATGTAAGGTAACAGAAATTTATATTGGGTGATGGCAACTTTTCATTGGATCGTCCACACTTTTCAATTGTTGCGATAAGTAGTATTGCCCTTTTGGTGTAGTAAAGGTCCTCCTTGAAAAATACCAGCAACTTTTTACGCAGCCTTTATTAACCCTTTTTCCTTCTAGAAATTGCGCCTTGAAGAAAACCATAGTGGTCGTCTCAGAATTCAATAATTCCCATTTACTGTTAATTATTAGATATGTTTCTGGAATTGACATTTGATGATATAATCTGGCATATTAGTGGCAGAAATATTAGATATGTTTAATAGAAGTCAAATGGAGTAAATGGTCTGTAATTGATGTCCATGAGTCTCTCTAGTGGTTGGTTGATGTCGGAGTCCTTCTAACTTGCATCTTCCGTAGAGGTTGTGGTTGCCCTTTGATTTTGTAGTACTTGGTTGTCTTTCATTGTGTGGTCTGCTTGTGTCGGGCGGGATGTAGACACCTCCATGTTCCTAAGAACAGTCGCCAGCCCTGAGACCTTAAATGGTTAAAATCGATGGGAACCTGGGCTTGAGCGTTGTTTATGTGTCTTGGAGGTCCTAACCATTGCAAGGTAGGATGGATGGGTAGTCAGTCTGACTTATTTCTGAGTGATCGTCGTTAATGCATGCAGTTGTCTGTTGTACGTCGTATGTCGTCTTGTTGTGTTCGTCTTGCTTGCGTCTTGTTCGTCATCGGGTTACTAGTTTCTGCCTGAGCAGTCGGCCAGGAGCCTATCTGACATTCTCTCTCTCCAGAGCAGAGAACTAAGATTAAACGCCCTGCTTTCCTGTGCAGAAATAGTAAAATCTACTACTAAGGATTCTTCCTTATGTGTTCGTACTGTACTTAACCCAGTATGTCGTTTAATGCTTGCAGTTACTTGTTGTGCGTCGTATGTCTTCTTGTTGTGATCATCATGGTTGCATCTTGTTAGTCGTCGGGTGGCGACGTAGAGTCAAGTGTGTCTGTTTCTTTTTACACACGCGCACACACCTTAAACCAAAAAAAAAAAAAAATTGCACCTGTGAAAGAATTGTGGTCGTAACGAGGAGGTATGTTACATATGGTATCAGAGCGGGTTCGACCCATGGCTTGGGATTCACTACGGCTTCCGTTGACATGATTAGATTTGATTATATTGTTGTTGATCGAGTTGATTGTGTGCGTACAGGTAATCATGGTTAGAGGACGTTGCGGAGGCAGACGACGGGGTGCTAGGGGAGGAGGCGTGACGCCTCCAGTAGCATCCATGCCTGAGGGGTCTAACCCCCAGGGAGGCGAGCAAGTTCTCGGATAGGAGCAGATAGCAATTGGCGATGTCGTGGGGATGATGAAATCTTTTCAGCGCATGTCCGAGGCGCTTATCAGTCGATTGGACAGAGACGAGGCCAGGGTGTCGGCACCTGCTGAGGTTCCGTCGCGCGCACCGACCGTTACTAGTAGCATTCACCGTGAACTCGAGAAGGTCAAATTTATCGAGTTCTTTGGTGCCCCGGACGGCGCAGCCGCCGAGGCATGGTTGGAGAATATGGCGATGTGCTTCACATTTCGCGATTATACCTCCAACATGAAGGTCCGCATGGCAATCTTTCAACTGAAGGGGAGCGCTCTTCTATGGTGGAAGACGCTCATGCCGTAGCTGAACATGGCCGTTGAAGACGTGTCATGGGAACTGTTCAAGGAACGGTTCCGAGAGAGGCACCTTTCAGAGGAATTCATTGAGCGTCAGCTCAACAAGTTCAACACATTACGACAAGGAGGTCGTACAGTGCCCGAGTTCGAGGCACATTTCATGGAGCTACTCCGGTATGCTCCGCACCTTAACACAGAGAAACTCAAGGTCAACCGGTTCGTGTTTGGCCTTAACGGCAGCCTGCGTGCAAAGGTTAGGATCTTGATGCCTCAAACCTTGCACGACGTTGTCCAAAAGGCCCTCATAGCAGAGGAGGAGCTTATCAGTGGGGGTCAGACCAGGACTCYAGCGAGACCAGCAGGGCAGGATTCATCTGGAACACCGCAGCACCAGACACCAGCGAGACATACGTCGGGATATCGTGGCTTCCATAGGGGATCCACTTTCACTACACCCCGACGACCGTCGCCTCAGCAGCGGACACCTTATCGGGGACCATAGCACCAACAGCAGCGTCGCCCGCAGCCGCAGTAGTTTAGGCCTGTTCAGCAGAACAGACCAGGGTTCCAGGCCAGTGGGCCGTCATCTTCTACTTCGGGTACCAGGACTACTAGGCCGAAGAAGGGGTGTTGGACATGTGGGGAACCACACTACCAGCGCGATTGTCCTGTGGAGAGGACCAGAGCGTCCGGATCAGCCAAACCCACTACCGTGGGAGATATGGGCAAGGCCCATCGGATTCATGCGGCGGTGAATAACCTCCAGGCAGAGCACCAGTCGACTGTGCTCGAGACGACATGTACTGTCGCTGACCATACCCTTAGTATTTTGATAAACCCAAGTGCTACTGAGAGTTTCATTTCTGGTGTAGCGCTAAAAAGGATTAAGGTAAAGGCATTCGAACAGAACGAGTTTAGCTTCGTAGAGATGGCTTCAGGAGCCAAACAGAAGGTTGGAGGAAAGGTTACGGGTTGTGCCCTTAACCTGGGGGAGTTTGTCACGAGGGTCAACTTGTACGTCACGATCTTAGGATCTTACGACGTCGTGATTGGTATGGATTGGTTGGAATTGCATGAGGCGATACTCAACTGTAAGATGAAACGGTTGAGCTTGATCGATGATGAAGGACAGAGACGTGTTATTGTAGGACGGAACCAGGGAGTATCACTGAGGTTCGTCACTTCCTTACAGTTACGGAAAAATATGCGCAAGGGGTGCAAGCTTTATGCGATCCTTGCGCTAAACGAAAAGGGAGTAGCGGAAGGTCTAGAACACCTTCCGGTGGTGAAGGAGTTTGCGGACGTATTTCCAGAGGAGTTACCTGGGATGCCGCTGGAGAGAGAATTGGAGTTTACTATAGACCTGAAACCGGGGACCGAACCGATAGCAAGAACGCCTTATCGGATGTCGACCCCGGAGTTGCAAGAGTTGAAAATGCAACTGAAGGAGTTGTTGGACCTGGGACTGATACGCCCTAGTGTGTCACCGTGGGGTGCACCAGTTATTTTCATACGAAAGGAGGACGGATCATGGAGGCTTTGCATTGACTACCGTCAACTGAACAAGGCTACGATCAAGAATCAATATCCCTTACCAAGAATTGATGATCTGTTCGATCAAATGAAGGGTGCGACGGTGTTCTCCAATATCGATTTGCGATCAGGGTATCACCAGTTATGGATCAAGGAAGATGACGTCCCTAAGACCGCCTTTAAGACGAGATTTGGACATTAAGAGTTTACTGTTTTGCCGTTTGGACTGACAAACGCCCCGGGGGTATTTATGAGTTTGATGAATGGGGTGTTCCGTGAGTACTTGGACAAGTTCGTCCAAGTATTCATTGACGATATTTTGATCTACTCTCGGACGACGAAGAAGCATGACGAGCACTTGCGCTTGGTACTGCAGTGTTTACGAGAGCATAAACTATATGGGAAGTTGTCCAAATGCTCTTTTTATCAATCGAGGATTCACTACTTAGGGCATGTCATCTCCGGCGAAGGCATCGTCGTAGATCCGGCCAAGGTTGAGACTATTATGGAATGGCCTGCACCGACGAATGTCACAGAAGTGCATAGCTTTATGGGATTAGAAGGATACTATCGAAGGTTTGTCGAGGGATTTTCGAAGATAGCAAATCCGATCACAGAATTGCAGAAGAAAAACAAGAAGTTTGTTTGGACCGAGAAATGCGCGGAAGCATTTCGGAGGCTTAAGGAGTTGTTAACCACGGCGCCGGTACTAAAGGTCCTTGACATGGACGCAAACTTCGTGGTATGCACTGACGCATCCAAGGAAGGTTTAGGCGGAGTCTTGATGCAAGACGGACGAGGGATTGCTTACATTTCGAGGAAACTGAGAAGGCATAAGGAAAACTACGCGACACATGATTTGGAGTTAATAGCCATCGTATATGCCTTGAAGGTTTGGAGACACTACCTTGTTGGACAAAAATTTGAATTAAGGACCGATCATTGTGGACTACAACACATTTTTACGCAAAGCGACCTTAATGCGCGACAACGGCGTTGGTCGGAATTGCTTAGCGAGTACAACTTTGAGATTACTTACATAAAGGGAACGGTGAACTGAGTGGCGGATGCTTTGAGTCAGAAGCCACGCATCTTTTCGGTGTTGCCTCTTCAGACGGATCTACGTGAGAAGATTCTCACTTTACAGCGTGATGATGATTGGTACAAAGAGGTCGAGGGTTTTATCGGACAAAACACCATGATGGTACCACGATACGAGGGATTTTCATTTGATAGCGATGAGTTATCAAGGTTTAGAAGTCGGATTTATGTACCGCCAAACGATGAGTTGAGGATGTTGATCTTGAGCGAGGCTCATAGAGCAGTTTACATGGCTCACCCAGGAGTCACGAAGATGAGGGCAGACCTTAAACCCTTATTCTTCTGGAAGGGAATGAAGGTCGACATAGTCAACTTTGTGGCTAGATGTCTAGAGTGTCAGCAGGTAAAGGCTGAAGATAGACACCCGGCAGGATTACTTCAACCACATGCCATTCCGGAATCAAAATCGGAACTTATTTCGATGGATTTTATTGTTGGATTGCCACTGACGGCAAGGAGACACGACTTGATTTTTGTAGTAGTAGACACTCTGACGAAGAGTTCTCACTTTATTCCTGTGCGTACAACGTATCAGGCACCTGACATAGCGAGAGTTTTCATCAGTGAGATTGTGAGGTTGCATGGCGTGCCTAAAAGGATTATATCCGATCGAGGATCGATGTTTACTGGACGATTTTGGATGAGTTTCCAAGAGGCCTTGGGAACCCAACTTAACTTTAGTACTGCGTATCACCCAGACACTGACGGACGGACAGAACGAACGAACCAAACCTTGGAAGACATGTTGCGCATGTACGTGATGGACCAGCAAAAGCGTTGGGAGGAATTATTGCCTCTAGTAGAGTTCACTTACAACAACAATTACTAGAGCACCATTAAGATGGCGCCTTTTGAGTTTCTTTATGGGCGACCGTGTCGGATTCCCTTGAGTTGGGATCAGCTTGAGGATAGGGTCCTGGTGGGACCAGAAGCGATCCAAGAAATGGAAGAGAAAATGCAAACCATAAGACAAAGGATTAAAGAAGCGCAGAATCGACAGAAGAGTTATGTCGATGTGCACCGAGTCGACCGTAGTTACGAGGTCGGCGATCGAGTCTTCTTGCGGGTTAAACCGTATAAGAGTTCGATCAAGTTTGGAAGGGGAGCTAAAATCTCTCCTAGGTTCGTGGGACCTTTTGAGATTGTGGAGAGAAAGGGGCCCGTGGCCTATCGACTAGCCTTGCCTGATTCTTTGAGGTGTATGCACGATGTTTTTCATGTATCTGTTTTGAGACATTATATTAGTGATCCTACACACGTGATTGACATGAGTTCCTTGCA